>JAGGCT020000846.1:0-50000 GCA_017654935.2 Phymorhynchus buccinoides
TTAGCGTTTTGCTTTGATTTCTTGATTTACCAAACGTGACATGATCATAACAAAATCAAATATAATATAATGGAGTTTTTGCAGGCATTGAGATTTTGCTTTGATAGTGTACAGCTAAGTTCCTAATAGAAGATAAGCAGAAAACAGAATGTGACTGTGTTGGCTAGTTTCAGGTTGAATGTCATCTTGAAATTCAAATACAAGATTTCAACCTTTTCAGTTGTATGTGGTGTAGAGTGGCACAGTGGTAGCGCGTTCGCCTCATGCCAAGTAAACCCGAGTTCGAACCTGGGTACAGGGGATTTTTCCTCTCACTTTGCACTAGGCCTTACGGTCTGAACGTGGAGTCTTTCGGATGAGACGATAAACCAAGGTCCTGTGTGCCCATGCACTTAGCATATGCTAAACCCAGTGGCAACGAAAAAGTTGTCATTTGGTCAAAATTTACCCACCCACCCCTTTCCTTCCTGGGAGCAACCCGAATTTCACAGAGACGCCTCTGTGACTATAAAGTACCTAATACCTAAAAATAGAATAATAGCATGCTATGTTAAGGGTATTTCAAAGATGAAATAATTCTAAAAAAGTTACAATAAAAAGGTCATTTCACCAATAAAAGAATGACAGAAATATGCTACATAGTTTAGAAACAGTCCCTCAGACAAAATACTCACTTGAGGGGGCGGTGTTTTTGGTGGGTTTTTTTAAGATCTGTTGTCCAGCTGTGCAGAGAGTCTCTTAAAGACCCACCACGTCAGGTGTCAAAATCACGGTTTTCACGTGTTTTCCCTCTTATAGCTGGTAAGAAATCTTAAGAAATCTTCCTAGCATAAGAGGGAATGTGACACGTGACGTGGGGGGTCTTTAATGCTTTGATAACAAATCAAAGTCACGAGAAAGGGCGTAAAACTTTAAAAGGGCAGCGAGGCCCACTTCTAGCCCTAATTACTTCTACTACTACTGCGACTATCTAAGTTGTGTTTGTTTGTTGTTGTACCCTGGCTTAAAGACTCCAGGGATCATCCCAACATCCGAAGCACTTGAACACTATGGTACAAATGCAACAGCTAGGGATGAGAACATCACGTGCGTCACCGTTTTTGATTACCCCGCCAGGTGGGCAGCCACACTCCGACTTTGGAGGATTTTGGATTGATGATGTTACGCTAGGAGCTTGCCATGGCTAAAGGCATTCCCCGCATAACTATGCAGAATGTAACATTTTGATGTAGCCTTGGTGTTCTAGCTTATATCAGTTGGTCTGACACAGCCTTATGCCAAAGCGATCCAGGGCTCCCAATCGTCCCACAAAACAAGGGGTCCCAGGGACTCCTTCACTTACAGTACAGAGGGTCCTAGAGGCGGGATAGAGGGTCCCAGTGGCATAGCGAATGCTAAAAAGACTTTTTTTCTAGTGCATCCCTGGGACCCCCGGCACATTCTTTTAGAGGGTCCTGTAGAATTTTAGTGCTTCATAGACCCCCAAATGGGGGTCCCTGGGAGCCCTGGCGATCTAAGTGATATTTCACTTTTGAAAGCGTTCTGAAGTAGATCACTGTGTTTGGCAGACTGGAGAACAAGGAGAAGCGTGAGGGGGGGGAGGGGCAGAGGGAGGAAGGGGGAGGGAACACCGAGAGTGATGACGACGACAAAAACGGCCAGTCGGGTTCCACCGCTGAGGGGCTGAGCCGACGAGGGAACAGAGACCCCCGCAAAAAGTTCCAGTGGACTTCGCTGATCAGGTGAGTTGTTAACACGATCAGTTCAGTAGTTTGTGCAAGTGTTCTGGGATGTATGGTTGTGTTTGGAACTGAAGAAATTAGCAAAATTCCCAAACCTGTTTATGGTGCATATTTTGTGCTGATTTGTTTTTAATTTATATTTTTCGGACTATTGTGCTGATATTTTTTTAAATTTACATATTTTTCAACTATATACAAAGCACTCCGATTTGTGCCTGTGTGGTGCTGTAGAAGCATAAGCGATCTTTTTTTCTCTTAGCTCTTCTACTGCCTCGGGTGCAGATTTACAGCATGACGTTGCTTATGCGTTATTGCCAGCGTTCCAGGTGGGCGCCAGGAAACATCTTCCACGTGGTTGTCTATTTTCAGAGCTTACATGAATGCATTTCCGTTAATTTAAAGCATTTAGTAAAGTAGAAGATCAAGTTAAGTTTCAAGAGAAAGTTGCAAAGAACAGAAAATAGTTGGCGCTGGAAGAGTTGAACTTGTTTTCATGTATATGTGCCCTGTTGATCTAAATAAAGATTTATTTAAACCAAGAGTTGAACTTTTATGTCAGCGTCGTGTGCCTTTTGCCGTGCAAGCTGTGTTGATATTGTTGCTAAGATGACTGTGTTCAGGGACCATTGCTACAGTGACTCATTCAGATCTATAGCAATTGTTCGGAAATAATTAAGGGGAGTAATTTCATGGTGTGTGGGAGCGATCTTGCCTATTTCAACCGGTTAAACGGGGGAAGTTACTCTACCATCAGGTAGATCCACAGCTCTCGCCTCGTGTGTTTGAATAGACGTACAGCATTTAGAACACTGTTCGTCATTCTAAAATTGACGTCATTTATATTTTTACGTCACATTTTGCGAGTTCTATCAGTTTGTGGCCACTGGCCACTCCTTCATTTTTCTAAAAAAAAATGTTTGCAAGTCGCTGACTCGCATCCTGCGGTTTCAAGCTTCGACGCCATTGTTGCTATGGTATTTGACTAAGTAATCGAGGTAAACAACTCTAATTTTCACAAAGTGCTCTCCCCTAGTTTTTTCCAAAAATCGTCTATTGCTGAGTGACTCTTATAATCATTGTACTGTGACGACAAATCATGGAACTATGAACTGGTGTCTGTGGTGACTCTTTCGGGTTATTGCTGCAGTGATCATCATCATCATCATTCAGGTCCTTGCAACGGTGACTCACTAATCGTTCCTGCGGTGACTGACACTGTTTCAGGTCGTTGCTGTGTGACATCGTGAGGGTCAAGATGACGCTGTTTGACACATACAAGTTCCGCAACCAGACGGTGACTGACTGATCGTTTCTGCGGTGACTGGCTGTGTTTCAGGTCGTTGCTGTGTGACATCGTGAGGGTCAAGATGACGCTGTTTGACACGTACAAGTTCCGCAACCAGACGGTGACTGTCACTGATCGTTTCTGCGGTGACTGGCTGTGTTTCAGGTTGTTGCTGTGTGACATCGTGAGGGTCAAGATGACGCTGTTTGACACGTACAAGTTCCGCAACCAGACGGTGACCGTCACTGATCGTTCCTGCGGTGACTGACACTGTGTTTCAGGTCGTTGCTTTGTGACATCGTGAGGGTCAAGATGACGCTGTTTGACACGTACAAGTTCCGCAACCAGACGGTGACTGTCACTGATCGTTTCTGCGGTGACTGGCTGTGTTTCAGGTCGTTGCTGTGTGACATCGTGAGGGTCAAGATGACGCTGTTTGACACGTACAAGTTCCGCAACCAGACGGTGACTGTCACTGATCGTTCCTGCGGTGACTGACACTGTGTTTCAGGTCGTTGCTTTGTGACATCGTGAGGGTCAAGATGACGCTGTTTGACACGTACAAGTTCCGCAACCAGACGGTGACTGTCACTGATCGTTCCTGCGGTGACTGACACTGTGTTTCAGGTCGTTGCTTTGTGACATCGTGAGGGTCAAGATGACGCTGTTTGACACGTACAAGTTCCGCAACCAGACGGTGACTGTCACTGACCGTTTCTGCGGTGACTGGCTGTGTTTCAGGTCGTTGCTGTGTGACATCGTGAAGGTCAAGATGACGCTGTTTGACACGTACAAGTTCCGCAACCAGACGGCGGAGGAGTACCTCAAGGCGTTCCTGGACAACGAGGTCAAGATCCTGTGGCCCCAGGGCTGGATCCAAACCAGGTGATCACCACCACCGTCGTCGTTGCTTGGCCCAACCTGCCCCCCCCCCCCCCCCCCCCCACTACTACCCCCACGCATACACTTTAACATCACTCCTTTATAAGTAAAAACTTCTTCTTCTGCGTTCCCAGGCCATATGGCCATAATGGGTAAGGTACGTATGTGTCCGGTTTTCAGTTTTCACTGGTCTCCCCGCTGCGTATAGTCAACATTCCGATTTCGGAGGAGCTCAAGGAAGAAACATTTTTTGGAAGATATTTTTGAAAAAAGGCAGGAGAATGGGCCAAATAAGTCAGAAAGATAGTAGATGATAGAAAGCAAAGGGAAAAGACAGAGTCAAAGAGTGGCAGATTAGAGGAAGTTACAAGCACAGAACTTCTAGAAGGTGGGGGAACTATTTTTGCGAAAGACCCCCCGGTATCCCCACGGGGAATTAAGTGAAAACAAATCAGTAGGTTGGCGTCAGAAATCCAAGCGAAAATACACTAGCAATATAGAATTTTGTTTAATTCCTATTGTTATTTATTGTTAGTGTATTTTCGTTTGGGTTTCTGACACCAGCCTACTGCTTTGTAGTCTTTTTATCAATCCTTTATCTTCCCCTGAAGATGGAGTGTGGCTGCCCTTGTGACGGGGTAATCAAAAACAGTCACACACGTAATGTTCTCATCCCTAGTTGATGCATTTGTACCATAGTGTTCAAGTGCTTCGGCTGTTGGGATGATCCCTGGAGTCTTTTAGCTAGGGTACAACAACAACAGCTCCTTTATCTTTTATGGAATGGCAGAACCATGCACTGTTTCAAAGACTTGTCATAAACCAAACAAACAATGTTGTTTGGATTATTCCTTTCGTTTGGTATTCAGCCTGATAGTTTCAAGGGTATGGGGGTGGGGGGGTACATGCGTATGTGTCTATGGGCATGTCTGGACATGTATTTATGTGTGCGCAGAGTTTGTATCAATGTATGTGACCATCTGCGTGGTTGGGTTCACATTTATGCATATGAATATGCAAATTAACGGATGTATGTTTTGTGTTTTCAGGATGCTGTTCAAAGAAACGCGGTCTGTGCACGGCCATTGGACCAACCCGTAAGTCGATAACTGACATTTTGTCGAACTTGTGTGTCGCTGGTACATACCCGTTATGTCAGTTTATATTTGATTTGCACTGTGTGTGTCTCAGTGTAACGCTATGTCGTCTAGTTGAGCTGTGTGTTAGAATCAAATAATATTTCATACTGTTTTCAATTCCTTTCATCTCTGGTTTGGCTTCCTGTCGCAGACAGAATTGAATATAAATTAAACACCCTTTCCCATAAATCTATCCATAAAGCTGCTCCATCTTACCTCTGCGACAATATTTCCATTTATACGCCAGCTCGCACTTTACGTTCAGTTTCTGACCCTCTTTCTCCCCAGATCCCTAGGTATAAGCTTTCAACTGTTGGTCGGCGCTCTTTTGCTGTCTCAGGACCGACACCTTGGAACAAACTTCCTCTTTCCCTCCGTCAGCGACCGACCCTCTTTTTTTTTCAAATTTAGCCTCAAAACACACCTTTTTCCCCCCGTCATTGAGGCTCCACTCTCTCTTGCCTGTATTGCATTTTTGTTTGAATGCGTTATTAATGTGTGTGTGCGCTTTTATTTGATTTCTATCAAGATTCAGTGCCATATAAATACTGTATGTTGTTGTTGTGTCAGTTTTGTTCAAACCTGTAACCAGTTTCGTCCAAACCTGTAACCAAAATGTTAAACTAAAGCAATACCTTTGACAAGAAGAGAACCCACAATGGTTGATTTGCATCGGGACAGTTAGTGATACTATGTAAGGGCTCCTCTTCTGTTGATGAAATTGATGAAACAAAGATAGAAATAGTGAGGCAAGGAGAGAAGGTAATAGTGAAGTAAGGAGAGGTAACTGTAATTAACTCCCTTCACCAAAGTTATTTTCGGCACCAATTCGCCTAGCAAAGTATAAGCAACGCATTGAGACAGACCCAGGTTCATCATTACTTCACTGTTCAGATGAAATTAATGGTCTAAAATCTGACATTGGTGTGAAGGTCTGCCTTGTTAAGAGTGAACAGCGAATATGCCGTTATTACTAATGACCGGTAATATGTTTATGTCAACAATGCTGACAGTTCCTCTTTTGTTGTCCGTTGCAGACCCAAACCCAAACGTCAGATGCCGGGCGGAGTCAGATCGGTCCCTTCCCCCACGCCCTCCACCAACACCAACGTAGGAGAGAGCGGCGCCCCCTCGCCCAAGGCACCCCTACCCCCTACTTCCTCCGACATGGAAATCATCGAACTCAGCGACGTGGACGAGTCCCTCCCCGCACCCCCGTCCACCAAGCTGAAGGCGGCGGCCGTGGGCCCAGACTCTGTCGCCCAGCAGAGCGGCAGCCTCAAGTTCTCGCCCAACTCCATGGAAGCTGTCGCCGCGGCGATGGCGGCCGCCCTTTCTCCGAAATCCGAGGTTCCCTCCTCTCTGGGCGATCGGCGGCCGCATTTGATGTCGGAGATGTTGAAACGCCCGGGAAGCACTGCCTCCGACTCTGCCTCCGACTCCGCCCGCGCTCCCCCTAAGACCCCCCCTGGGGGCGAGTCGGGCGTGTCTCCCTTCATGGCGGAGTTCAGTCGCTACCTCAGCAGTTCCACCGCCGTCACCTCCTCCTCCTCCGGTCCGTCCCCGCACCTTCAGCCCAGGATGGCGTCGTCCACGCCACGGTCGGAAGACGCCAAGGGAGGTCACCTCCATTCCCAGCCCTTGCTCCCCTCCGCGCGATGGAAGACGGAGGAAGGGGCGGTGGGAGGGACGAAGGCGACGGATCGGCAGCGGAAACCGATCCCGGACCTCCCGCCCTCGTCATCCGCTGCGCGACCGCCCAACGCTCACGGCGCTCACAAGCCCGCTGAGCTCTCCTCCGCCCTGGCCCACTACCAGAGTTTGCTGGGAGGAGGGGGAGACATGGGAGGGGATTTCTTCAGCGCCGAGCCGCTGACGAAGACGAAGAACGAGGCCGTTCGCGATCAGATCCTGGCCAAAATCCAGGCCGAGGTGGACGCCGCTAAAGCCAGAGCCGCCGCTGTTGTTTCCGGCGCGTCGAAAGGCCAGTCCCAGCGGCAACAAGCTCCACCCCCAGCTCACAGCTCTCAGCACAGCCCCCCCTTCCCCTCCCCTCCCAAAGTTGCGGGCAACAACGTTCCCAGGCAGATGCCCCCTTCCAGGACCGGAGGTGCGTTGAGACAACCTGTCCCCCAACTCCCGCCCTACACCCCCAAGCAACCGGGCTTGAGCCCCGCCAACCCCATGTCAAGGTCATCCCAGCCTGTGTCAAGGCCGTCCCCGGCAATGTCAAGGCCGTCTCCAGCGGCAACGAGACCACAGCCGCCCGGTTCAAACCCGTCAGCGTCGCGATCGTCCCCGGTGCCCAGAGTGTCTTCCAAGATGGTGGCAGTTTCTCGCCCGTCGTCCAACCAATCGTCTCAGCCGACGACAGTTGCCGTTGGCAGGCAGTCGCCCAAAACTGTGGGCCGAGCGTTGCCGGGGAGTGTAAACCGAGTCGCCGGGGACCAGAGCTCTCCGGGGGCAAGTGGCGGAGGGGTGACCCGGAATGTAACCCAGTCGGCGACATCCCCCTTCCTTCCCCAGCGCTCCTCCCCTTCCCCACTCCCCACACAGAGAACTCCCATCTCCCTCTCCCTCTCCCACTCCACCCCCCAATCTTCGCCGGGTGTCCAGCCTCCTGTGTCCTTTGCCCAGAAGAGAGCGCCCGCCCCCTCCCCAACCAGCAACAACAACCCCTCTACGTTCCAGCCGCTCCCCCAGCGCGTATCCCCCTCCTTAACCCCCCCAGCTCCCAGGGTCGCACCAGGTCGGGGTCAAACCACGAAGGTGGCGCCGGGCCAAGGTCAAAGCCTCAGGGCCGCTCCCGGTCAAGTTCAGAGGGTGACGGGTCAGGCGAGGATGGTGCCGACGACTTTGACGGCCGGCCGCGGCTCGCTTCAGAGGCCGGTGGGCGCGAGTATGCCAAAGAGCCCTGCCCCTACCCAACCTTCCCCTAGCAGTCTGCGAGGGCAGCAAACCTCACCACCCCCACCCCCACCCCTTCCTCCTTCTGGCCTGCAGCGGTCGTCTCCCAGCAGCAATCACCGACGGCAGCTACCACCATCGCCAACGCAACTGTCGCTGCCTTCCCGAGGGGGTGGGGGTGGGTACCGAGGGCAGTCGCCCCCGCCCCCACCACCCCCGAACCCTCCGCCCCTATCTTCCAGCTTGCAGCGGGGGTCTCCCGGGGGTGGGGTGGTGAGCCGAGGTCAGGGAGGGAGTCCCCTGGGAAGTGGTGGTGCCAGAGCTCCCCCTGCTCGACCTGCCGCCTCCTCTGCGACAGCGGCAGTTGTCAGCTCCCCAGGCAGCATGCACAACAGGTAGGATTTTTTTTTGGGGGGTGGGTGGGTGTGTGTGTAGTGTATTTAGCAGGGGTGCATGTGGGTATGCCTGAAGCCAGGAATCATACTTAAAAACTTATTTGTGGCGGTACCATAGCCGATGAGGTTTATCCGAGGCGTGGTTACCGCTACACATATCTATAAGTATATTGATAAAAACTCGGGACTTTACTGGTGTTGCACTGCCTCCGGGCATTGCAGCCAGTATTGTTCCCACCATCTTTGTATTTACAAATGTCCCATATGTGTCTTTGACCGAGAGGACGTAAAGCACCATTTTTCTTCTTCTTCTTCGTATGCCTGAAGCCTGAATTCAGGCAATTTGATGCTGCTTCAGGCAGCTGAGTGCCTGAAGAAAGGGCTCTATAACATATCATTCTTTTGTACGTTGGGTTTTGGCAAGAAAGTTCAGGCAAACGTTTTCAAGCGGTTTTGGTTACTGCATGCACCCACGATTTAGTGCTAGATAGAATGTTACTTATGTGTGCTTTGAAAATGCTGAAATGTCGAGGGCCCCAAATTTTCCAGGGGAGGGGAAAGAAGATAATTCTAGAAAAGTTGCCTTCAACAATAACGATTCCTCCACAAAGTCGGAGTGTGGCTGCCCACGTGGCGGGGTAATCAAAAACGGTCACGCACATAATGTTCTCATCCCTAGCTGGTGCATGTGTACCGTAGTGTTCAAGTGCTTCGGCTGTGGGATGATCCCTGGAGTCTTTTAGCCAGGGTGAGACAGCAACAGCAGCAACAAGAAGAAGAATGACGATAAATTGCTTCAAACCTGTGAAAAGAAAGTCAAAGCGTGTTACTCAGGCTCACCAGTGACTGGTCGTCACTCGACAGCTGTGGTGTCAGCCATTGTTGTTTACATTGATGTCATGGCTTAACTCATTCAAGTCGTTCCGGCCATATATATGTCACGAAATTAATAGATAGCTGTCAATTTGATGCATTTGCTTCAAGGGAAGTAAATCTGTGTGCACACCATACCTTGGTCACTTCTAAATTCGCTTCGCTCCCTTAGACCACAATTTTGACTCTGACTTTGCTTTTGTAGTGGTTTGTTATGGGGGGAACCAATCGGTGTAGAGAGTTTTTCTATATAAAGTCTATATATAAAAAAGTCTGATCTACCACTTCCCTATGTCTAAACCTGAAGTAAAAACCTGTAATCTTCTTTCATTTCTCTTTTTGTTTATGTATGTTTTGTTTGTTGTGTATGGCTGGAGTGATTTGTGAGGTTTTTTTATAATTCAAAATCGTTGCGATGCGAATGAGTTGAGGAAGGTTTCTGTTTTGGTGGGTTCTTTTACTTCCTGCTGCATTGTCTGCATTTTAAATAATAAATTGATCAAGTTTTTTATTATTATTATTTTGGGTTGTTGGGGTTAGCGATCAGATGTGTTCTGTTGAAATGGGTTGATACACGCATTAACTGGTTGGAGTTCTTTGGAAGGAGGGGGGTGGAGAAGCATTTTCTTGTGTTGCCCAGGACAATCTATCGTTTGTTTTCAAACACATTGTCTCATTGCCTTCGAAAAAGTCTTTTTTAAGACGAAAATTTAGGATTTTTTAGAGGAGCATTTTCTTCTGTTGCCCAGACCAATCTATCGTTTGTTTACAAACGCATTGTCTCATCACCTTCGAAGAAGTCTTTTTTATGACGAAAATGTAGGGGTTTTAGAGGAGCGTTTTCTTCTGTTGCCCAGACCAATCTATCGTTTGTTTACAAACGCATTGTCTCATCACCTTCGAAGAAGTCTTTTTTATGACGAAAATGTAGGGGTTTTAGAGGAGCGTTTTCTTCTGTTGCCCAGACCAATCTATCGTTTGTTTACAAACGCATTGTCTCATCACCTTCGAAGAAGTCTTTTTTATGACGAAAATGTAGGGGTTTTAGAGGAGCGTTTTCTTCTGTTGCCCAGACCAATCTATCGTTTGTTTACAAACGCATTGTCTCATCACCTTCGAAGAAGTCTTTTTTATGACGAAAATGTAGGGGTTTTAGAGGAGCGTTTTCTTCTGTTGCCCAGACCAATCTATCGTTTGTTTACAAACGCATTGTCTCATCACCTTCGAAGAAGTCTTTTTTATGACGAAAATGTAGGGGTTTTAGAGGAGCGTTTTCTTCTGTTGCCCAGACCAATCTATCGTTTGTTTACAAACGCATTGTCTCATCACCTTCGAAAAAGTCTTTTTTATGACGAAAATGTAGGGGTTTTAGAGGAGCGTTTTCTTCTGTTGCCCAGACCAATCTATCGTTTGTTTACAAACGCATTGTCTCATCACCTTCGAAGAAGTCTTTTTTATGACGAAAATGTAGGGGTTTTAGAGGAGCGTTTTCTTCTGTTGCCCAGACCAATCTATCGTTTGTTTACAAACGCATTGTCTCATCACCTTCGAAAAAGTCTTTTTTATGACAAAAATGTAGGGGGTTTAGAGGAGCGTTTTCTTCTGTTGCCCAGACCAATCTATCGTTTGTTTACAAACGCACTGTCTCATCACCTTCGAAAAAGTCTTTTTTATGACGAAAATTTAGGTTTTTGTACTTTCTTTCCCCATTTTCATGTTTGGGTTTGATGTGTAGCGTTTTGATGTTTTTTAGTTCAATTATTCTTAGTAAAACAACGGAAGTCTGTAAGTGATGTGTATGCGACTTTAGAGCTAACAAGGTATTCCTGCTTTTATTGTCCATAAATATGGATCCTTTGTGACGAGACAGTCTTTCAAAGTTTTGTTTTGTTGTTTTGTCGACAGGCCTGGTGGAGTTCAGAGGTCACAAGGAGAAAGGGCAGCGCCATCTGTTTCACCGGTCAGTTTCCTATAACCCATTATAGTGGTCAGTTAAAGACACACTGACACAGCAATATTAAGTCCCTTGGGGTTTTTCTGGTCAGGTGTGACCCACATACAAATTCCCCATAGGCAAACGAGGCTGCTCTTCAAATTATCTGTCTCATTTTGAATATGGTGGAATTTGTATGGGAGTCACACCTGGCAAAAATAAGATTTCTTATCAGCGAGAGAGGTTAAGGTGTTCTTGGTGTTGTAAATATCAATGCAGTACATGGTGATATTATAAATCAATTCATAGTGACAGGAAGGCCTGGATTTGTCTTAGTAAATAACAAAATTGTGAACAAATTATACCACAAAACACTACCAACCCTCCATGCACTGTACAAATGTGGCTTGAAAAGGCTTTATAGCTTAAAATGCCACTGTTAATAGTGGTGGATCCATAAAGGATGCCAGTGTTTTCTTTGATTAAATAACAAAATTGATTATTGATTCTTCTGAAAATATTATTTTCCACTGCCTGTTCCTGCAGATTGAAAATATCCAAATAGTGGAATTTGAAAATGCCGAAATAGTTAATTGAAGCCATTAATAGATAATTTGCTGCTGAAAAGTATGCCTTCAAAAAACCAAAAGGTGCTTTGGACTGGATAGCACTTTTTTTTTCGCCCCAAAAGAAGAAAATAATTATCAAACGATTCCAAACATACAAGAGGGCTGTTCGTCAAGCAAGCTAGGGACGAAAACTAAAACTTGACCTTCATACCTTTTGTCCCTCCGTGGGGATACCGGGGGTCTTTTATATAAATAGATCCCCCACCTTCTGGAAGTTCTGTGCTTGTAACTTCCTCTAATCTGCCAAGTCTATTTGACTCTGCCTTTTTCCCTTTGCTTGCTGTCATCTACTATCTTTCTGCCTAACCGGTCCATTCTCCTGCCTTTTTTCAAGGAACACTTTCAAAAACATTCCTCCAGCCGAAGTCAGACATGTTGGGCCCAATTATTTCTTACTTAGGCGCATAACGGCAGCATGACGCATCTGCGCTCATAATTGACAAGAAACTGAGCGATCGAAGAGGAAGAATACCTTTTGTGAACCTTATTCTAGTGTCTGGACATAGCAAGAGGAAGCATGTCGGTCATAGTAACTTAGTAAGCTACGTTTTCTAACCACGCTTCTAAAAATCATGGTGTGTTCCACATTTTTAAAGTTTTGTTCCTGAAAATCGAAGATTAGGGTAGACATCTCTGTGATGATGATGATAGTGGTTGCAGTGATGATGATGATGATGATGACTGGTAGTGGCAGTGATGATGATGATGATAGTGGTTGCAGTGATGATGATGATGATGATGACTGGTAGTGGCAGTGATGATGATGATGATAGTGGTTGCAGTGATGATGATGATGATGATGATGATGATGGTAGTGGCAGTGATGATGATGATGATGATGATGATGACTGGTAGTGGCAGTGATGATGATGATGATAGTGGTTGCAGTGATGATGATGATGATGACTGGTAGTGGCAGTGATGATGATGATGATAGTGGTTGCAGTGATGATGATGATGATGATGACTGGTAGTGGCAGTGATGATGACGATGATAGTGGTTGCAGTGACGATGATGATGATGATGATGATGACTGGTAGTGGCAGTGATGATGATGATGATAGTGGTTGCAGTGATGATGATGATGATGATGATGATGACTGGTAGTGGCAGTGATGATGATGATGATAGTGGTTGCAGTGATGATGATGATGATGATGACTGGTAGTGGCAGTGATGATGATGATGATAGTGGTTGCAGTGATGATGATGATGATGATGACTGGTAGTGGCAGTGATGATGACGATGATAGTGGTTGCAGTGATGATGATGATGATGATGACTGGTAGTGGCAGTGATGATGACGATGATAGTGGTTGCAGTGATGATGATGATGATGATGATGATGACTGGTAGTGGCAGTGATGATGACGATGATAGTGGTTGCAGTGATGATGATGATGATGACTGGTAGTGGCAGTGATGATGATGATGATAGTGGTTGCAGTGATGATGATGATGATGATGACTGGTAGTGGCAGTGATGATGATGATGATAGTGGTTGCAGTGATGATGATGATGATGATGACTGGTAGTGGCAGTGATGATGATGATGATAGTGGTTGCAGTGATGATGATGATGGTGCATCATTTTCAGGTGAGCCAAGGCAGCAAGTCTTCTGGCAGCAGCAGCAGCAGCAGCAACAGTACACCACATTCCAGACCTTCCCCCCACCCCTCTACCCACCCTGCTAACAGTCCACGACCACAGCAACCTTCAGGTAATGGATCGTATTATTATCTTTCACAGGCACACATTCATGCAAGCAAACAGACACGCAGGCAGGTGTAAACTGCGTTGCATTTTTCTTTCATTTTCCTATTCTGTATTTGTTTCAATAATATTGTAGAACCCAACTCGCAATTTTTATACAACAAATATTTAGGGGTGCCTTTTTTTCCAGCACACAGTGCTGAAACTTGAGTTTTCCCGTTTGTGGAGTGCCGAAACTTGAGTTTTCCCGTTTGTGGAGTGCCGAAACTTGCCTCTAGTTTTGGAGTTAACCCCCTTCACTGCCACAGGAAAACTGAGAAATTATCGATTTTCTTATTTGTAAAGTTTAAAACAAAATCTGTTATACTCAATCTGAGAAAATGGTCTAGAGACATATCTTTCTTGGCTTATCTAAACCAAAAAAACATCATTCCAGGAATGAAATAGTGAGGTCACTTTGGCTCTGATCCACGCATTGCTAGATGATTGGTGTCGTAATCAACTTTGGTGGAGGGGAGTTAACTAGAAAGAGAGTTTCCCCCCTTTGTTCAGTTTCATCATTCCAGGACTATGACATCAAAAGTTATGACATCATCAATGACATCATACACTATCTCATAGCAGGCAGGAAAGGGGTTAATTGGCAAAAGAAATTGGCTCGTTAATTGTGGCAAAAGAAATTGGCTCAAACTCCCAGGATGAGCAACGACGTAGTTTTGTGCTAGTACCTGGGCAATAGGAATTGTTTGGAAATAATTAAGGGGAGTAATTTCATGGTGTGTGGGAGTGATCTTGCCTAATTCAATCGGTCAAACAGGGGAAGTCACTCTACCATCAGCTCTCGTAGCCTATCGACTCGTGTGTTTGAGCAGACATACAGCACTTAGAACAGCGTGCGTCATTCTAAAAAATGATGTCATTTATATTTTTGCGTCACATTTTGCAAGTTTTATCAGTTTGTGGCCACTGGCCACCCCTCATTTTTCTTAAAAAAAAATGTTTGCAAGTCGCTGACTCGCATCCTGTGGTTTCAGGCTTCGACGCCATTGTTGCATTGTTGCTATGGTATTTGACCGAGTAATGGAGGTAAGCGACTCTAATTTTCACGAAGTGCTCTCCCCTATTTTTGTCCGAAAATCGTCTTATTGTGTGGAAAGTGAAACTAAGCTTAACTAAGTAAAGGAATAGAACAATTATTGTCTCTGTGTGCAGCAGCAGCAGCAGCAGCGGTCAAGGGTGTGTCCAGCAAAGCGTCGGCCCCCCCCTCTGGCCCCTCCGCCCCTCTCCCCTCTCCATCCGCCCTCATCCCCCAACAGTCTGTCAGTGAGTGAATGACGTTTGTCAGAACGCTGACTTGTCTTTAGTTTGAACAAAGGGGAAAAACTCTTTCTAATTAACTCCCCTCCACCAAAGGTGATTACAATGATTAGAAAGAGAGTTTTCCCCCTTTGTTCAATTTCGTTATCTCCTCTCTTGGCCTGACTATTTAATTCTTTGTCTTTAGTTTGTTAGTGGTGTCTTTGGTAATTGTATGTCGGGGAAAGCTGAAGCAAGAGGGGTTTTGTTTTTTTTCCTTTTCTTTTCTACTTGCTATGCTATGGACACTGGCTGTGAGACTAGGGGCTTCATAGGTCTGATCATTGGACTGGGGAGTAAAATCCAGAAGGCAGCTCTTTTATCACATTTTATAATCATTCTTTTAGCTACTTATCCAAACGTGAACTTTTATCCATTGGTAATGAAATTGATAATTCAAGATTTCAAAGTAAGGCACATCAAGCTTCAGGCTATTTTTATTTTTTAGAACTTTCTGTAAGTTATATGCTTTTTTTTAGGATTTCCTTTGAACTTCAAGTTCATACTTTTCTTCTTCTTCTGCGTTCCCATAAGGCCATAATGGGTAAGGTACGTATGTGTTCTGTTTTCAGTTTTCACTGGTCTCCCCGCTGCGTACAGCCGCCACATTCCGATTTCGGAGGAGCTCAAAGATTGGAAGATGTTTTTGGGGAAAAAAGGCAGGAGAATGGGCCAATAAGTCAGAAAGATAATAGATGATAGAAAACAAAGGGAAAAGGCAGAGTCAAAGAGAGTGAAAGACAAGAGGAAGTTACAAGCACAGAACTTCCAGAATGTGGGGGAACTATTTTTTTTGTCTTGTATCCCCACGGGGAGAGACTAGTGGAGGGAGCGGGGTCATCCAGCTCCCCGTATGGAGGCACGAGGCATCCACCCACTGCCCCACAAGTTCAGGAATATTTACACCATTTAGCCAAGTTCCCGAGAAGCTTTTGAATATTGAAAACATGCAACATGTTTGTAAATGGGTGTTAAGGTGGATTGTAATAAATCCAAATGGAAAGAGTCAATGTGTCGGTGAACGGGGTTATCTACAGGGTGTAGTATGAGTGTTTGTGTCACTTTTGGGGGGGTGATGAAGATTACTGATGGTGCATTGTATGTCTGCTTGTCCGTCTGTCTGTCTGTGTGGTCGCCGCCAGTGCCAAGCGGACTGTTTAATCACCGCCCCATCTTTCGCCCTCTCCACTCTCTCTCCGCACCGCGGCCTAAAGGTATACATGGCTTTAACCTTTCACCTCTGCACTGCATGCTGGTCCCCGAGTTTTCAGCACCCAAGTTTTGTTCTACAGTATTTGCTTATGTCGTTGTGGTGTATTGAAATACGCGTGTATCACTCATTTTTGAATTTGTTCACTCAGTTGAAACAATTCATCATTTCACGAGTCTTCTTCTTCTTCTTTCATAAAGAATCCTACTTCAACTTTGTGAAGACTCTGATATTAATATCGAGTGGTGTTGCTTTGATTGTTTCTCTTATATTTTAACCCTTTCACTGCCAATGCCGCATTTATGCACCGCAATGGTTTAATACCCATGTCAATAAAAGGCATCAAATCAGGACGTGTTATCCAAAGATTGTAGTTTCTTAATTTTGGGAGTTAAGGATAGGCCTAATGTTGCAAATGTCGCAGAGGAATTCCCAATATTGCAGATTATTATTTTTCTCTTTCCAGTTAAGTTTAATGGTATTTTTTGGCTAAAAAATGGCGGCGGCGAAAGCAGACCTGTTTACTTCTACGATTTTGCTGTAATTTTTACGAAACCAAAGTCAAATTACGATGACGGAAAAAAATACGAAAAAACCCACACCACTACAGTTGTGTCAGCAAGTGATGCTTTTGAAACAATGCGGTGAAAAGTAATTCCGGTTCCCAGCATACAACGCGCGTCAATTTCTTTTCATTCTGTTTCAAGATGGCGTCAAAGCGACCGCGTGGTGAGAGTTCTAGGTCGAATGATCCAAAATCTGATGGAAAGACACCAAAGAAAAGGCAAATACGTGGTTTAAAAAATGTTTTTAAAGGTCTCCCTGTGCACTATTGCTTGCATATAATTGTGTAATTACAAATAGTTTTCTTGTTAATCGGGTTTTGTGAAGAAAAAGAATCGGCCGCGCGTTTGATTACAGGTTTTTTTTCAAAATTACTACAGTGGAACCTCCCTTATGAGACCTTCAAAAATCATCCAAAATGAGGTCTTAGAAGGGAGGGGTCTTATAAGGGAGGTAATTTTAATACTTACAAAGAAGGGCAATGTCTCAGAGAAGTAGGTCTTATATGGGAGGGAGTCTTATAAGGGAGGTTCCACTGTATTTTTTGTTGCAGAAATTACAAATTTGCAAAACAGGGGTAAACAGGTCTGCGAAAGGGTTAATTTGCATTTTGTTTCTTTTTTTCTGTTTTAAACATGGTTTCCATTAGCAGCCCGGGTTTGTTTCTGGTTTGTTTGTTGTTGGCTTGTGTTGCCTAATTTGTTTTTCAGTGGGGGGTTTTCTTCTGTTTTTGTTTTTTCATTTACAATGTGAAGGTTTCTTCTTGTTCTCGGACTGGCCCTCTTGAACATCAGTGGGGATTTAAACACTTATTTTGATGTTTGGGATTTTTTCTTCTTCTTCTCTTAATCTTGTATATATTTTCAAAATCTGTATGTGTGTGTGTGTCCCTTATGCACGGCCACAGTTCTCAACCGATCAACACCAAATTTGGTATCAAGCATCCTTGGCACCCTCCGAAGGTCATGCCGTCCGCCAAGGGGGCGATGCGCAAGGGTGTCGAAGCGCGAGGACGCGAAGCGCTGAGTCATTTTAAAAAACTCACAAATCACTCCAACCATACACACAAACAAAACATACATAAACAAAAGGAGAAATGAAAGAAGATTGCAGGTTTTTACTTCAGGTTTAAACATAGGGAAATGGTAGATCAGACTTTTTTCATATATAGACTTTATATAGAAAAACTCCAAACAAATTGGTTCCACCACTACAAAGGCAAAGTCAGAGGCACAATTGTGGTTTAAGGGAGCGAAGCGAGTTTAGTAAAGACCAAGGTGCACACAGATTTACTTCCCTTGAAGCAAATGCATCAAATTAACAGCTATCTATTAATTCCGCACATATATGTCTGGAACGACTTTAATGAGTTAACAAACAAAGATCACATCACACATTTCCCACAGCCCCCTTCACCCACACATCTGCTTCAGACACCAACATACAAAAGCACACACCACACATAACATGCTGAGCTGATTTCAAATGCCCTATGGTAAAAAATAAAATAAAAAGACTTGCTAAGATGCCTGCAACATTTTTGTTAAAGTATGTTAAAGATAAAGCGGTGTAAAAAACCAACCTCATAAGCTAGGTGGAAAATTACAATCTATTCTATCATTCTACTGTTTCACTACGAGTGAGTTATCTCTTCCAATTTGGAGATAATGCCAATTACCAAAGACCAAAAAGTCTTAGTCTTCACAAGACTAACTTACTTCCCTTGTTAAAGTATGTTAAAGATAAAGCGGTGTAAAAAAAACAACCTCATAAGCTAGGTGGAAAATTACATTCACGCTGTGTCGGTTAACATATATATTCCTGTAAAGCCCACTGCACATGCCATAAAAGTTGTTTGGCGCTTTTTAATTTTTTTGTTTTGTTTTGTTTGGCTGACTTTATTGTTGCTTTGTTGGTTTTGTTTGTTGGTTTTAAACCTTTTAGAGTTTACGATGAGACTGCGTCTTGGAGTGGTTTTCAGCATTTGATGTATTCAGTCATTTACAAACTTGTGCTATATACATTGTTTGGCACTGTTTGTGTTTCTTTCTTGGTATTGTCTGTGAGTGTTGTTTGTTTGTTTTGAACTTAAACCCTTTTTAGTGCTAAACAATTAGAGTCTCCTAGTTGTTTTAGCATTTGATTCATCCACTCTTAAACTTGATGAGAAACAACAGTAGAACTTTGAACTTTTTTCTACTTTTGAAAAAAAAATTCTACTTCCAGCGCACAAAATTCTCCAAGGCAAAGAGAAGAAAAAAACTTTGAAGCACTTTATTTTCTTACTCTATTATCAGTCACTTTATAAGGCGCGGGGGTCTCAGTCTGGGAATAAAAACCTATCACCTAATACTGATTATTCCATAAAATATGGTAGGCTCTTTACTGATAGATCCTTTTTGACTGCCTGCATGGATGCTCCTTCTTGTCGGATGGCCTGAATTGCAGGATTTTTAAACAGGGTTCCCAGGGCTTTCAGCTATCCCCAAGTAAGGACCTGTAGGCCTAAGGATCATGTCCATCTTTTAGCCAACGATCTTGAAAGGGAACACTTTCCCAGCATTGTCTAAACAGATATAAAAACTATGGCTGACACAGATATACGCGTTTTCTCGCAAAACGACACCAGGATAAAGAACGAGATTTCAGTCCCATTTCTCTTGACAACTCGCGGTGCATCGTTTGTCTGCTAAGCGGTCAGTTGAAATGGGAAGGTGGGGGAGGGGGGTAAGGTGGAGTAGGTGCTGAGCGATGTTTCTCAAGTGTAAAAGTGCTCCATCTATTTTAACCATACATTACCATTGAGTATGGTCTTGCTGCTCAGGGCAGTTTTTGGCAGCTGTCAGGACTTGTAAGGACCTTGAATTGAATGTAAGCACTTGTAAGGCCTTACTTGGAGATTTCAATTGGTCAAGACTTATAAGGACTGGTAAGGCCCCTATGAACCCTGTTTAAATGCCTGGAGCCGGCGTCGCCAGATTATGAGAATTTGAAAAGCAACGATTTTCTTACACACACACACACTTGTACAATATAAAGGGCCTATATAAGCATTTGCTATATTCAAAAGAATGTAGCACTTGTACTAGTCTAGAGGGGTGAAAATAAGAGCAGTAAATGTGTGTGCGCTTCCCCTGCACTCCGCAGGATTTTAGAAATTTCCCAGGAGCACCCATGTGCCTGCATTTCAACCTTTTAAAATTTTTTTAGATATTGTTAGCTTCCTGTTCTTTTCTGGGCGATTTGTCTCCTCGTGGATTTTAAGTGATTGCTGTTTGTTCCCAGATCCCTCCAAGCCGCCCCCAGGCTTCAGCCAATGAAAAGGCCCCAGTGACGACGGGTGTTGGTGCCGCGAAGAATGAAGGATGGTTTCAACAACCAATGAGCTCGCTCCAGCGATAACGACTGGCCACACACACGAGGGAATGGTTTCAGCCAGTGAAAAAAATCTCCAGCGATGTCGAGTTTTCACGTCGTCCAAGGGATTTGGAAAATGGCTGACCAGCTACAGACCCCTGCTCCTCTGGTTGTCTCTCTTGTTTCATTAACCAGAGGTCCCTCCACCATCCTTTCCATCTCTGTCTCTCCACTCTTCACACACACCCCTCCTGATCCCTCCCTCCCCCTATCATTTTTCAGTTCTCTGTCTCTCCCCTCTCCATCACATTGATTGAACTTTGATATGAGCAGCTCCCCATGGGGATATCGGAGGTCTAGCAGCTCCCCGTGGGGATATCGGAGGTCTAGCAGCTCCCTGTGTGGATATCGGAGCTCTTTTGTATAAATAGTTCCCCCACCTTCTGGAAGTTCTGTGCTTGTAGCTTCCTCTGATCTGTCCCTCTCTTTTACTCTGCCTTTTCCCCTTTGCTTGCTGTCATCTACTATCTTTCTGCCTTACCGGTCCAGTCTATTATTTTTCGGACTTATTGGCCCATTCTCCTGCCTTTTTCCACACAAAAATCTTCGAAATGTTCTCCAAAATCAGGGAGTGTGTCGGCTGAATGCAGCGGGGAGACCAGTGAAAACTAAAAACCGGACACATACGTACCTTACCCCTTATGACCATGTCGCCTGGGAGCACAGAAGAACTTTAGACTTCCCCTCTTCTTCTCAGACTCCCCCATCCTTTCTCTCTGTCACATTTTGAGGTCAGATGTGGACGGAAAGGCAGAATTATTTGATGCTTCATACTTCTTCTTCTTCTGCGTTCCCAGGCCACATGGCCATAATGGGTAAAGCACTTACGCGTCCGGTTTTCAGTTTTCACTGGTCTCCCTAAGTCAGAAAGATAGTAAATGATAGAAAGCAAAAGGAAAAGGCAGAGTCAAAGAGAGTGGCAGATTAGAAGTTACAAGGACAGAACTTCCAGAAGGTGGGGGAACTATTTTTACGAAAGACCCCCCCCCCCGGTATCCCCACAGGGAGCGATGCTTCATGCAATCTTGGTGCCCCTCTACACTCCTTCCCTCTCCCTGCCCCCCACCCCCTATGTCTGCTTCCTGCCCCCTCGGGGTATTATATACCTAGTGCCATTGTAAATTTGACGACTGACAACAAACTCAGTTTGGTTTGGTTTTTCTCCTTATTTGCACATATACTGTTGCAAAAATGACTTGGTGATTTTTCTCTCTCTCCACAAAAAGTATGTTTTGTGGGCTGTAAAGGACTGAATTTTGGGGGTCTTTCTTTTTTTTTAAAGCATGTAAGAGAAAATCACACCATAGGTATGCACACCTTAAAACCATACATGTATCAGTGTATACTTTTTTTCTTTCTTTTTTTAACCTTTTTTTTTTAGAAAACAATACACAAATATAATACATTTCTTTGTTCCAATACATCTCAGTATACAATACAGTATTTCTCTTTTCAGATACATCTCGGTATTGGTGGGGGGTTTCATGTGAAACAAAAGCTAAGCAAAACAGAAAGACAAAGATGCAAAGCAGTAGCAGAGTGATAAAATGAAATAAAAATGAAATAAAAAGAAGAGATAGAAAAGAACAAGTAATGTCATCAGCATTACGAGAAAATGTATGGACATTCAATAATATTAGATACCTTACATACATTTTTACTCACATGTAAGACACACACCACAACGCAACACAACAAAACACCACACACACTCGTACACACACATACACGAGATATTAGAAAAAGAGGTATGAACCCATTAACCCTTTCACCGCCAACATCGCATTTTAGCACCACAGTGATTTAACACCTACAGTGAAACCCGTTTAGTACGAATTCCAGGGGAGAGGGCCAATTTACTCGTAAGCATTGCTCGTTCAAACCATTTTATCGATTTTGGCAACCCTGACGAACCTATCAATCGCTCCTCACATCTACTGTGATGTGCGTGCTGGTAAAGTGTGAAAAAGACAGAAAAACGGAAACAACACACTTACCCAACAAAGCATGGTTGTAAGCCCAGTATCCTGTATCCATAGGGTTTTTAATGCCGATTACAAACACTTTAAAACCGTTTATTAACACACGATAACATCAAAAACATAAAATCCACACACGCGCTTTAAGAGAAAGTTAAAATTTCACGGAAGTCACAAGATCAGTGCGCAAACAGAATATATCGGCCAATCAGAATGCCGCTTACATATCGAGGGGTCAGTCAAGATGGCGATGTTGTCAGTGTGTTCTCATTCTACCCAGGTAGTTGTGCAAGAAAGCTTGACTTTGGGATGGCGGTGTGGTTGTAAGTGCGTTCTCGTTCTAACCCTGTAGTTTTTGCATAAAAGCTTGACTTTGGGAGTCAATAAATTGTACGTTATATGCAAGTTGCTCGTTGTAGCGAGCTCGTTGTATGCAGAATTATTTAACAATGAAAAAGAAGGCTTGTGGTCGGGAATTTTGAAACCACTCGTTACACATGGGCTCTCGTTTAAACCGTACTCGTACTAAATGGGTTTCCCAGTATGTCACTAAAAGGCATCAAATTGGGGTCTATTATCCAAAGACCCTATTGTCTTAGTTTTGGGAAGTAAGGGTAGACCTTTTATATATGTCACATGAGAATCCCCAATACTACAGATGGATTTTGTTCTCTACCCAGGTAAATTTAATGGACATTTTTGGCTTACATATGGCTGGCGGTGAAAGGGTTAAAGAAGAAAAAGCAAGTTGCGCACAAGTAATCCACTTGGAAAAAAAAATCCAGTATAAAACATAAAGCCAAACAAACACATTACTTTGGGTCTGATCTAATGCTTGGGAGATGAGCAGAATTGTAGCATGGACAGGAAGAAAGGTACTCTTGAGCATCAGTGTATACTTTGTATAGCTCTCTCTCATTGCTCACATGTTAGGACGCGGCAAAGAAAGTTTTGGGTGTTTTTTGTTGTTGTTGCATGCAATGAACTTGTGCACACACAGGGTTTGTATTACGGTTGCAAATTGATGGCGAAATGAAGACGATCGTTGTTGAAATGTGTAGGTTGTGAACCACAGGAAAATGACACGTGTGTACACAGTGGAAATGTCAGCAGCATGTACAGAGAGAGAGAGATGTGTAGAGAGAGAGAGAGAGATGCACAGAGAGAGAGATGAGGTGGTGTTTTGCAGGAACGGTGTTGCTTTGTCTGTCTGTGAGTAACTTGATTCCCCCCAAAAAAAGTACAAACAGATTTTGATGAAATGTGGGGGTTTTAGTTATCAGCCAAGGAACAAACTGATATTGTGATCAAGTCTTCACTGATTCAGATACTACAAGATGTTTTGTTTCTTATGTTTAGGTACTTGGGGACTTAAGAAGTGGAGGTTAATTTGTTTGTATGGGTTTCTTTTTCTTGTCTTTTTTATTTTCTTTCAAGTTTTATATTAGTGGAAGTGGATTATTTCACGGTCATCAGATATTAATTCAACAGACTGTTAAAAAAATGTTTTTTGCTTGGGGGGTGGGGGTTGTTTTTGGTAGTTGGGTTGTTTCTTTCAGCTTTATATAGAGTTTGATAAAATAATCTTTGTGTAGACTTAATCTTGAGACTTTTTTTGCATGCTTTTCAATTCTAATGAATTTATCGACTGAATTGTGATCACATGAGAAAAAAATGATACTTACACAATTGTGTTTATTACCTTTTTTTTCATTTATTTTGTTTTATTTCATGGTATTGAATATCCGGGTTAAATAATGAGATAACGTTAATTTATACAAAACGAATGTAAAAAATGTCATTCTTTCCATGCAAAACGTTTTCGTAATGTCCCATTGAAAAGACCATTGCTGTTGACAGGACTTCTCCTTCTTTGATCGCTCAGACAGTTTTCTGTCAATTATGAGCACAGATGCATCATGCTGCTGTTATGCGCCTAAGAAATAGTTGGGCCCAGCAAGTCCGACTTCGGCTGGAGGAGAACTTTTTGAAAGTGTTTCATGAAAAAAGGCAGGAGAATGGACCGGTAAGGCAGAAATAGTAGATGACAGTAAGCAAAGGGAAAAGGCAGAGTCAAAGAGAGTATGTGACAGATTAGAGGAAGTTACAAGCACAGAACTTCCAGAAAGTGGGAGAACTATTTACACACACAGGGTGGAGGGGGGGGGGGGGACAGGACTGTAAACAATGTAAAAATAAATAAATAAATTCCATGCAAAACATTTTTGTAATGTCTTGATTTAAACAAATGAAGCAAAGCAAAATAAAACTTGTTTCAGACAGTCCATAGTTTTACTGATAAAGATTGAGGTCATATTATGCAGAATTTTGTCTTAAAATTAAAATAAAGAAAACAACAGAAAAAAACCTATGTGTAAAAGATTTGTCAACCAAAATAATTTTCCTTTAAAAAAAAAAATATCATTCTTTTCACAGATGAATTTGTTAGGTCTAGCGAGCGAGAGAGAAAAAAGAAAGCAAATGTTTGCTTGGAAATGAGATTTAACAATTGTTTTCTAAACAGCTAAAAAAATTGTGTGTTGGTCATATCTGACCATAACTCCCAGATAGCTGTTTCTTAAAACTGGGCTGAAACGTGTTTACAATAGAGGTGTGTTGCCCAGGGGGGGGGGGGGGGGGGGAGTACCTCATGTCCATCAGCCAAGAATCTTTGTTGGTGCTGAGGATGGTCCCCATAGGCTAACTAATCCCTAAGGCTGGATAACTACCGTAATTTTCGGGTTATAAGGCGATATTTTCTCCAATTTTGACCTATGCTCCTAATAAACGAGGGCGCCCTTTTAGTGAACAATATCGTGAGAAGAGAGGCAACGATTGCCGTGTTCAGTACAGTCTACTGTGAGTCACAACATCGAAAGTGGTCACGAGTCGCCGATACGATGAATACTCACGTTAAAATGCTTCAAAATCCCTATGTCTGAGATACCGTCCAAGAGATGCCATAACCCTTAATTGGATGTGAAAAGCATCGTTGTAGAGCTTAAAATGACATAATTCTATCAGTTTTCACGAAGAATTGTCAAAACACAACATCTGGAAGCAGCTCAAACGGAAGTTCGATTATTTGAAAGGGGAGCCAACTCTCATTTATGACAGCTTAATGGCGGTCGGTAAGCGTTTACAGGACACGTACGGGCTTCAAAGTTTGACTTTCTTTTGTGAGGTGCGTATTGCCTTATAAACGAGGGCGCCTTTTACTTATTCGCCTTATGCAGCGCCTAATGATCCGAAAAATATGGTACAAGCCACTGTCACGCCCTTTAGTTTAACCCTTTCACCGCCAGCCATATTTCATCCAAAAGTGTCCATTAAGTTTACCTGGGTAGGGAACAAAATCCATCTGCAGAGTTGTGGATTGTTCTGTGACATATATAAAATAAGGTTTATCCTTACTTCCCAAAACTAAGACGATAGGGTCGTTGGATAATAGACCCCAATTTGATGCCTTTTAGTGACATAGGTGTTAAATCACTGTGGTGCTAAAATGCGACTTTGGCGGTGAAAGGGTTAAGAATAAGTCAATCTACCATTTACCAAGAACTAACCTGTAAGATAGTTTTACATTGATGTCTCAATCCAATACCAATGATAGTATCTCTATGGCCCTTTATCGGGTGTTGGCACCATAATTGACTATAAAATAAAATATTGAAAAGCTCACACCACAACAAGAAAATTAAGAAGATGCGAACCAACGCAAAATTTGTGTTCTGAATCAAACTTTCTCAAGGTTAATGTACATATGTATGGTATGGTGTGGAAATGAACTGATGAAAAACTGAAAGCTCTTTTTTAGCCGTTTTGTCTAGTAATGAAATGTATAAAACTGTGAAGAGAAATGATCATGATTTGTCTGATCCCCGGGAAGTTTAGACACTGCTGTTGCTTCAGACCCTGCCATGTGTTCTAACTTTCTCTCCTGCTGCTGGCTTCTTGGTTCAAACTGCAATTATCCAACTTATCAAAAAAGGTTGTATGCCCCATCATTCGGCATCTCTGTACACTACTCCATAATTGCTTTGCACCATTTTTCGGATCAAAGAATCATGAAGAAATGTTGCTCGATTTAGGTAAGAGGTTATTTGGATCTAGCAGTTGTAAAGTAGGTATTGTCTCCACCTTGTTAAACTGGGCCTGTATTCACATTGAGATAGCGTAAGACTCCTCATGATATCTTAGAAGTCCTTCTAAAGTCCTACTACTTTAGAAGATTTTTAAGATACCACGATGATAAGTCTCATGCTATCTCAATGTGAATAACAGCCCCTGATGAATAACTTCACTTCAGGCAGCAAAATGCAGCTGTATAACTGTATAACTCTATCCTGCACAAAATAAGCAGTGCTTTTTTCTACGTTTCTCTGAACAAGAAAGCGATGCAAAGCAAGGGTAGGGTGATATTATGTATGTATGTATCTCATCTTTATATCAACTTTTTAGCCATCTTTGTCTTATCTGCAAACTTTGTTGGTCATCTTCAATCAGTCGTATTGCTATAGTCTTGTAAATCTTGACCGTTTCCTGAACTTCGAATTCCACCTAATACAATATGCTCCTTTACTTCACGGCCAGTAACATCACATTTCTCCTTATTCCTATTATTTCGTGCCCATTTTGTCTTGGCTGAGGTTTGTATTACCGTTTTTTTCTGACTATAAGGCGTACCCCCCTCTATATTTTACACAAAATTTCGATTTTGTTATCATATTTTCTTACTTTTTATCAGTCATGTTATAAGGCGCAGGGGTCCGAGTCTGGGGGAAAAGTATCGCCTTATAGTCCAAAAAATATGGTAGTATTTTTGTGTGAAGTTTATTATTTTGGTAGTGTGTGTGTGTGCTTTTTCGTTTGGTGTGTGTGTATGTTTTGGTAGTGTGTGCTTTTTCGTGTGGTATGTGTATGTGCGCATGCTTTGTGTGTGTGTGTTTGTTTGTGTGTTATAATATGCGTGTGTGTTTGCGCGTGAGAGAGAGCGAAAAAGATTTTTAAATCCAGAAGATAAATTATACTTGAGCAGGTTTATGTGATAAAGCATGTAGGTGTAAACATTAAACTTGATGACCAGCACCATTGTATAAAGAATACTGGAAGAGAGCCTGAAATATAACGATTTGTTTTGACGATGTTATATTTTTGATTGCTGCTCTATTTTTGCTCGGCTTACGTTCGTCATGTTAAAATGGGTTAGCACAGACGTTTAAAATTGAAGATTAAAACATAAATTTGATGGAACATTTTCGCCGAGTTTCGTTTTATTTGTGTAAAATATTTCTTCGGAAATCGATGTCCAGCATTGCCGAATTTTATTTATCTCGTGTGCTGTAAGGCGTTGAGTCGTAAAAGATAGCAAATCTTAATATATAACTTTCCATTTTGTCTCGAGTGGAAGAAGAATGGTGTGGTTTGTACAATAGGAGTTGTTGGATTAATTTGGATGATGCTCTTGTTTACTCCATTGTTTATTTGCCTTATACAAGTTCGTGTTTGTTTTCTATTCACTAGGAAGAACAGAATGAGTGTGTGTAGAGTGTGGTGAATGAAGTTCAAGGCATACTGTGCATCATGATTAGAGTACACTACTTCTGTTTATAGTGTTGCAGAAAACAAAATTGAGCTAATGCTTAAAATTGTTTGGTAGTGAGATCTTCTGGTGGCTCAAGAGAGATAACAGGGTTCGCACAGTCTTTGAAAGTCTTTGAGAATTAATGAAGTGCCATTTTCAAGTCTTTGAAAATTGGCTTTGGTCTGTGAAAATCGCGAAATGCTTTGTGAAAACGTCATTGATGCCTAAAAAATCAAAAAATCATTGACACCATAAATGTTTTTTGTGTGTTTCCAGAACTGATAAAGAAGCAATTTAATTTGACTTGTATTTCATATAGCAGAGGTCCTCGATTTGTTGAGAGTTACTTCCCTTCACTATATATCATGGGGGCAGTTTCACAAGGGCTAACTCAAATCGGCAGAAACAGTCTAAGAAACACCCTTTGTTTGCCGATAGTTCGCGTGGCGTTTTGTTCTTGCCATACACCGAGCAAGCCGCGAACTATCCGGAACTAGTAGGGGGTGAATACGTTTCTTGTTGTTGATTGGTCCATTAAAGTTTGTTTAAAATTTAAACAACATTTGACCAATCAGACAAGAACTTGTAATATTCTTCCGCAAACGTTTTCTAAAGTGTTTCTTAGGCTCCGTTTGGCGTAAGCGTTATTCACGCGGCGACCGTTATCTAGAGGATCTCGACCCAGGTCTTTTGGCTGCACCGTTGTGCAACATGAATGATCATGATCGAAGCAATCGTCATTATGGCATGCCGTGAGAGGTCTTTGAAAATAATATAAAGGGTCTTTGAAAAGGTCTTTGAAAGTTTGTGAATTTTGATATGAGAAATCTGTATGAACCCTGGATAACTCTCCTGACTTGTTCTTACTTCCCTTGTTCAAGTAGAACTAGAAGGCATAATCTATTTTTGCCTCATGCATGCGAGAGAGAGAGAGAGAGAGAGCGACATAGGGACAGAGAGAGAGCTTGCCATTGCCTTCTATTGTGCCACCTATGCGAAAGGGGGATAAATCTACCAAAAGCGCTCATTGGTAACAGATAAACTAGTAATGTTTTGCAGTTTTATTTCATTGAGTGAGTTAGGCACAGTAGCGTCCCTTGGCAGTGCTGCTAACAAAAATGTAAAAACCAGATATTTTGACCGTGTTTTGCTCAGTCAGTAGGCAAACTACCTCCGCAGATACGAATAATTGTCCGATTGCAGCCCGCTGTAGTCGAGCCTTGTGGTTTATAATATATCTGGTTAAAAGTTATTAATTTGACGCTCATGCTACGTGTGCTGGGGAAACAAAATGAAATGGATATTTTCAAACAGCATTTGTGTATGTGCGAAATTCTGGTTTTCTCTATGTTCAGGGACTTTGTTTTTTAAATTATATGTACTTTTTTTTTCAGTGGATGATTTTGATTCATGGTGATTTATTGGCTTCATGCAATGCAGATGCTGAAAATGTAATCTTGCATACTATCTCATCCATAACTTGTGTAGTCACAAGGCTTTAACCCTTTCGCCGCCAAAGTCGCATTTTAGCACCACAGTGATCTAACACCTATGTCACTAAAAGGCATCAAATTGGGGTCTATTATCCAAATACCTTATAGTCAGGTTTGGGAAGTAAGGATGGACATTATTTTATATATGTCACAGAAGAATCCCCCAATACTGCAGATGGGTGTTATTCTGTACCCAGGTAAATTTAATGGAAAATTTTGTCTGAAATATGGCTAGCGGTGAAAGGGTTAACATCGACAAGCTTTGATAACGCATAATGCTACAAAGAGTGGAGTGATGATTCTTCAACTGTTTTATCAAAGTTAACCCTTTCACCGCCAATGTCGCATTTTAGCACCACGATGATTTAACGCCCATGTCACTAAAAGGCCTCAAACCAGGGTCTGTTATCCAAAGACCCCCTTTTCTTAATGTTGGGAGGTAAAGATAGGCCTTACTTTAAATGTGTCATAGAGGAATCCCACTATTGCAGATGATTTGTTTTCTCTACCCAGGTAAGATTAATGGAACATTTTTGCTGACAAATGGCTGGCGGTGAAAGGGTTAATAAGTTATTATGAAGCAGCTACAGTTGTGATGGCAAGTAAGATGCCTTTTGATAGAAAAAAAAGCTTCCAAGTGCTTTTTTTAGTCAGTAGATTATGTTCTGTTATGTGTGGATATTACAATCAATTCTCTTATCTCCGTTGGATTTCTTCTTGGTTTTTTTACCTAGACTGACAGATGATTTGATTAGAGGTGTAGTATGGATGTTAAGTATGCATGTGCACACGTTTGTGTATGCGAGTGACTTTATATGAATGTGTGTGTTTGCTTGAGTGAGATCGAGAGTGTGTTAGAGGCACAATTAATGGAAAATGGCCGATCGATTTGCAGCATCAAATACATGAGGGCATTACATATGCAATGTGGTATTGTACGAAATATTTACTGATTTATGTTGACAGTTTTATGTGTGCACTTTTTTTTTTCTTTTTTTTAATTATTGATGGTTGTTGTTGGGTGGGGATTTTTTCCTTCACAATTAACACTTTAATTTGTTTGGTTGGGGGTTTTGTTCACATTTAACACTCATGTACTTCGTGACAACAGCAAACCATGTTTAGCTCAATTATTAATCACCGTAGCCGTTCATCAACCATATTATTTTGATAACCAACAAAATTATCATGTGCATTCAATTTTTTTTAACAAAATTAGTGTGTGAAGAATATGGGATTGAGAGGGAGTGGATGGATACTGTGCTGGTTAAAGTGCATGTGTGTGTGCGTATGTGCGCTGCTCCATTTCTGATTTCACCACGGTAAATACACTTTCAAGAAAACAATCCAAATTGTGTGGGGTTTTTTTTTTGGCTGGAATGCTGCTGTTTTTAACAGATATACAAGAAACGTATGGACACCTATACACATAATTTTGTCGTTTTAATTCACTTTTTCATTAATAGTTGAACACACACAGATTAGATTTAAATTATGAAGTTCTTTGGATTTTTTTCAATATAAAAAAATCATATATCAAGTATGATATTGATACATGAATTTTACATATCTATTTTTGTGTCACAACCATAGATATGGCCTGACGAAAAGTGAGCAATTCACTTGAAAATTTGTCACATATGATGGGCGTTTGTGTTTTTTGTTTAGTCAAGTATCAAGTATATGACACAAATGACATACATTGCGATACAGGGCTTCTATGAACACAAAACCGAGTGTCAGTGGTTCACTGAAGTTTTTAAAAATTTTTATTAAATACGGCACTGAAAAAAATGGCTTGCAAGTCACTATGGCACAGTCATTTTAAAAAATACAAAAAAATATGACCATGAATATTGATACGTGCTCTCAACAAATTCTAGTTCTCCAAATTTTAGGACTGTGCATGTACGTACTGCTTCAGAGACAGAGAGTGTGTGTGATTGAGTGTGCATGCGCATGCTTTGGGTGTATGTCTGTGTGTGCGAGTGACTTTATATGAATGTGTGCATCTGTGTGTTTGCTTGAGTGAGATCGAGAAAAAGGCAGTCAAACTCAAAGAGAGCATTTCTTGAGTGAGAAACGCACAGTGTGGCTTACCCCTCTAAAAGTTTGAGACAACCATCATTGTGAAAGTCGGGCTAGCTGCCCCCTTCAATTCCTTGCTGCTGACAGCCCTGCAGTACCGTAAAAACTGGACTGTAAGGCGCACCTGTATATAAGCCGCATCCCTTAAATTGACAGAATATTGACTATTTGTCCACACATAAGGCGCACCTGTATATAAGCCGCATCCCTTGAATTGACAGAATATTGACTATTTGTCCACACATAAGCCGCAGCAGTTTATAAGCCGCAGGGAAATTAAACAAAAAAGTTCACAAAGTTACAGAAAAAAACAGTAGATTTTGCCTACCTTACCACAGAAAATCAACACATGAACTAAAAACAACACAAAAATGGATATTCTGCTCCTGCAACATGACTATTTAATGCTCTGAGACACTTTCTATTAATCTTTTAAGTGTCAAAACCAGTTTTGAGCTGCAATGAAGCTAGAACACAGGCTGGAGGATGTGGCTGAAAACAGATTCCATAGCACTGATAAATATGAAATTGGAAAAATCCACAGATAAGCCGCATCAGTATATAAGCCGCATGGGCCAAAGTTAAGGGGAAAAGTAGCGGCTTATAGTCTGCATTTTAATTACAAACAGAATATGATAGATATAGAATAGTGTGTTGTAAAGCAAACAGAAACAAAGGGTTTCTTTTTCTTTTTTTTACAATGGTAATACATTGTACAGTACAAAACACTGATGCATGCAGATTCAATCTCTATGAACCCTTCTCTCATTTCAATCGATACACTTACTATCTCAGCTCAGCTGTTTCTGAAAGACACTACAATAGTACAAACATAAAATGTTCATTCCTGAATCCAATAATTATAGACCGATTAAGTTCAAATGTAAACAAGGGACCTTGTTCTCTCATGATATTATCCCAATTTATAAAAAAAAAAATCAGTAACAACTCGATATAGTTTCCAGCAATGTTGATAAACAAATTGTTACATAATTATATTCTTCTTCTTCTTCGATCGCTCAGACAGTTTCCTGTCAATTATGAGCGCATATGCGTCATGCTGCCGTTATGCGCCTAACTAAGAAATAGGCCCAGCAAGTCCTGACTTCCGGCTGGAGGAAATCTTTTTGAAAGTGTTTCGTGAAAAAAGGCAGGAGAATGGACAGGTAAGGTAAAAAGATAGTAGATGACAGTAAGCAAAGGGAAAAGGCAGAGTCAAAAAGAGTGACAGATTAAAGGAAGTTACAAGCATAGAACTTCCAGAAGATGAGAGAACTATCTATACAAAAGACCCTCGGTATCCCCACGGGGAATAATTATATAAAAACATGTATCCTAATGACAATAACAAACATGAAATTGTAAGGAAAACTTTCGTGCTTAGTGAAAATTTGTTCTTTGGGGTTTTTGTTGTTATGCTGTCGACTGAATAAAGGGGAAAAAACACATCTGTAGCCTTCCTGGCAGAAGAACATAAATAAAATCGATAAAAAATATTTTATTTTTGTAGCGGAATTACTCATTTAAAAATGCTCAAAAGCTCTTTACAATGACATAGTGTGAAATTGACACAAACTATTTTTTTTTTTAATGAAAAATAAAGAATCGTCAAAATGTTTAACAAGTAACCGAGTCACAGGGAAAAAGAAACATTGCTATGTTATGAAACAGTCATACAGCAGATTTCCCCATAAATCTGGACATTCCCCTGGAATTCCATATGCGCTATTTTCGCTGGTTTAAATTGCCCGCAACTTTCGACAGCAACGAAAAAAAAGTTGCTTGCAATTCCATCGACACTAAAATCGCTGACGATTTTCAATGGCACTATTCAAACATTGCACTAAAAAACAAACGATCGCGCCTATGGAATAGCAAGCAACGTTTATCACCAGTACTACAAGTTTATCCACGCTTTTGGAAGCCATGCTGGCTGAAAAAATGGCTTGATGCTTTAACTCCACCCACTTTCAGACTCTTTTCGACGGCAACGAAAAAAAAATCGCTTCACCGGGCAATAAAATAAAAGTGCGAGCGATTTTCAACTGACTGCTCATGATTATCGCGCCTATGGGTGTACAGAATTACTTTACTGTTGGTGGCGATAAAATTTAATCACGGGCGATTATGACCGTCGATTTTTGCCTTTAAGGGGGGTATTAGGTACTTTATAGTCACAGAGGCGTCTGTGAAATTCAGGTTACTCCCACCTGGAGAGCGCGCCACCCAATTTTTTTTTGCATGCGATTTTTGTGTGACTGATGAGGAAGTAAGTAAAGGGGGGGGGGGTTCAATTTTGACCAAATTACTTATTCGTTGCCACTGGGATTAATGAGCGCTAAGTGCATGGGCACACGGGACCTCAGTTTATCGTCTCATCCGAAAGACTAAAAATCATGCATATAGAATTCCGGGCTAAGAAATGGACACAGTACTGGCTGATCGCTTCCTTGCAATGCATTGTCTGGTGGCGCGAGCCTCAAGGTCCTGGAATCACGCCGAGGCAGATCGCGGTCGGAATTTCAGCCACATGGTGTCCACTGGACCCAGCCGAATGTGGTTGGAAATCTGGGCAGGAAACTGCGGGAAAGGAAGGAAGACGGAAGAGAAAAGGAAGGAAGAGAGATACAGAGAGAGAGAAGGAGCAAAGAAAGAAAAAGACGATGACTCTTCTGTTAGAAAACTAGAGTAAGGTTTTAACAAGTTGCAACACTGTTCATAAAAAAGGGTTATTGAATCTTTGTCGGACAGCTAAAAATATAACATGGATAAGCATGACGGACATGATTCGGAAATAACTCAGGAAGCTGGAGAAGACAAGAGAGAGAATAAAAAATATATATAATTGAGAGAGTAAAAATCCTCCGAAGTCGGAGTGTGGCTGCCCACGTGGCGGGGTAATCAAAAACGGTCACACATGTAATGTTCTCATCCCTGGCTGGTGCGTTTGTACCATAGTGTTCAAGTGCCTCGGCTGTTGGGATGATCCCTGGAGTCTTAGCCAGATAGCAAAGGAGGCAGCTGCGATCCCAAGCAGGCTGGGCTAAAATTTGTTTATAGTGGAGAGGCCTTGCCCAGGGTACATCCTCACCCTCTCTGCCAAAGGGATTTCAGAACAGCAGGCTAATGGTATCACAAACTCACCACAGCGTTATCTCCCAGCACAGGATCGAACTTGTGCACGATGGCGGCGACCACCATCTTGACCTCCATCTGGGACATGCGCATGCCGATGCAGTTTCGGGGGCCGATGCCGAAGGGCAGGAAGGTGAAGGGATGACGCGAGGATCTGGCCTCCGCCCTGTGTCTGTGTGTAAAGACAGAGGGAAGAGAGAAATATATTCATTCATTTCCATTAGCTCATTGTTCCTTAAGCCCACAGCCGGCATATACATTGAAGGGACTGAAATTTTATTTTGAGATAGCCAATATTTGTGGCGAGGCACTTTAAAAGCAGCCATACACGTAATCTTCCCACCCAAGGCCATGAGAAATGTTCACATGGCACTGGGTGTGCCCCCAGAGTGTTAAGCTGGGGAACGGAAAAAAAAAAAAAAGCAAAAAAAAAAAGCAGGAGAGTGTAAGTCTACATCTTTGCCGATGTACAAACCCATGCCACTTAGTTTCGTACTTTTCAAAATGGCGGATGATACACGCAAAAGAAAAAAAGAAAATAATAAATACTATAAAAATATCACTGACTTCTCAATACTGAGTGACACTCAAAAATGGTGTTTGACAAATTTTAGAAAAAAAAAGGAAATTTATTTCCTGGTAACATTCAAAAACAGGAAATGCTTGCATACCAGGAAAAGTTGCACTCATGTTAAGATATAGATAGAGAGAGATAAATGTCACATATGTGTCTTAAAAGATCGAGAGGACGTTAAGCTCTATATTTGATTGATCCAAAGACACTCAGTCTCTGATTGATCCCAGTGCCTTGACCAACCTTTCCGGGTCAAAGGTGAGGGGGTCATCCCAGTAGCAGGGGTCGGTGTGCAGACTGTAGACAGGGATGGTGATCACGATGCCCTTGGGCACGTGAAGACCTTGAACTTCGGTGTCCTTGACACACTCCCTGTCCAGCCTAAAATAAAATAGCAGCAACCACAACAACTGAACTGACTGTGATGACAATTTCTTTTGTGTGTGTTCAATTCTTTGACTGTAGAGTGGTTAAATTGTCGCACCGTTCCTGTCCGAGCTAAAAACTAGAAAGTACTGACAAATTGCAACTCTGTGCTAAAGATGTAACTAAGTTTTAATTTGCTTAAAACCCACTTAAAAGTCAACAATAGTGAAGTGACCAATATGCATAAGAATGAACCAATTTGAGCCTGATTTTACTCATTGCTTGTGTTGCATTTTTAAAAAGGGGTGGTGGTTGTTTGTTGTTGTTGTTGTACCCTGGCTTAAAGACTCCAGGGATCATCCCAACAGCTGAAACACTTGAACACTATGGTACAAATGCAACAGCGAGGGATGAGAACATTACGTATGTAAACCATTTCTGATTACCCCGCCATCTGGGCAGCCACACTCTGACTTCGGAGAATAGGGGGGTGATTTTGAAACACTCTTGTTTGCTCGTTGGCTTTTTTTTTCCATTGGATCTGGGGAGAGAAAAACAACCCAGATTCTCTGCAACCTAAATCGTACAATTTAACAAACCACCATTAAATAATAATAACATATAATATTTATTGTTTCTATGGACAACCTCACTGAACCACAACGATAAAAGCAATTCTGTGGGGAAAACATTCTTGTTTTAGTCTACATTTCAGTTTGAATGAAATGCACAAGCCTGACTAAATCGCACAGTCTAAAATAAACAGTCAGACAAAAAACAAAATCAAGCAAAGGCGACAAACAAGTAGATCCTCCCTCCCCTCACTCACATGATGCCAGGAGGGTAGAGGCGGAGGGATTCGTTGAGACACATGTCCAAATATGGCGTGTCTGTCATGGCGCGATAATCCACCTCGTCCTGTTGCCATGGAAAATAAGCACGTCGTTAGATGTCACACCTTATTCTTGCTGTAGAAACGGTTTGAACGCGAAACGAAGAACAGTGGAACCTCCCTTATAAGACCTTAAAAATCATCCAAAATGAGGTCTTATAAGGGAAAGGTCTTATAAGAGAGGCAATTTTAATACTTACAAAGAAGGGCAATTTCTGAGAGAGGTAGGTCTTATGTGAGAGGGAGTCTTATAATGGGAGGTCTTATAAGGGAGGTTCCACTGTATCTGTTTAAATACATTGCAGAGTGGTTGTCCTTTCAGACACGTGTATCTCTCTCTCTCTCTCTCTCTCTCTCTCTCTCTCTCTCTCTCTCTCTCTCTCTCTCTCTCTCCCCCCCCCCCCTCCCTTCTCTCTTCTCTCTCTTCAGTCCCACCCCCTCTCTTCCCCAACCTACCTTTCTCTATTTTTCCCTTTTCATCCCTATAGCTCTGTCTCTGCATCTCTCTCTCTCTCTCTCTCTCTCTCTCTCTCTCTCTCTCTCTCTCTCTCTCTCTCTCTCTCTCTCTGCCCCCCCCCCCTTCTCTCTTCAGTCCCACCCCCTCTCTTCCCCAACCTACCTTTCTCTATTTTTCCCTTTTCATCCCTATAGCTGTCTCCGCATCTCTCTCTCTCTCTCTCTCTCTCTCTCTCTCTCTCTCTCTCTCTCTCTGCCCCCCCCCCCCTTCTCTCTTCAGTCCCACCCCCTCTCTTCCCCAACCTACCTTTCTCTATTTCTCCCTTTTCATCCCTATAGCTCTGTCTCCGCATCTCTCTCTCTCTCTCTCTCTCTCTCTCTCTCTCTCTCTCTCTGCCCCCCCCCCCTCTCTCTCTCTTCAGTCCCACCCCCTCTCTTCCCCAACCTACCTTTCTCTATTTCTCCCTTTTCATCCCTATAGCTCTGTCTCCGCATCTCTCTCTCTCTCTCTCTCTCTCTCTCTCTCTCTCTCTCTCTCTCTCTCTCTCTCTCTCTCTCTCTCTCTCTCTCTCTCTCCCCCCCCCCCCCCCCCTTCTCTCTTCAGTCCCACCCCCTCTCTTCCCCAACCTACCTTTCTCTATTTCTCCCTTTTCATCCCTATAGCTCTGTCTCCGCATCTCTCTCTCTCTCTCTCTCTCTCTCTCTCTCTCTCTCTCTCTCTCTCTCTCTCTCTCTCTCTCTCCCCCCCCCCTTCTCTCTCTCTTCAGTCCCACCCCCTCTCTTCCCCAACCTACCTTTCTCTATTTCTCCCTTTTCATCCCTATAGCTCTGTCTCCGCATCTCTCTCTCTCTCTCTGCCCCCCCCCCCCCCCCCCCCCCCCGTTCTCTCTCTTCAGTCCCCCCCCCTCTCTCTCTTCAGTCCCACCCCCTCTCTTCCCCAACCTACCTTTCTCTATTTCTCCCTTTTCATCCCTATAGCTCTGTCTCCGCATCTCTCTCTCTCTCTCTCTCTCTCTCTCTCTCTCTCTCTCTCTCTCTCTCTCTCTCTTCAGTCCCACCCCCTCTCTTCCCCAACCTACCTTTCTCTATTTCTCCCTTTTCATCCCTATAGCTCTGTCTCCGCATCTCTCTCTCTCTCTCTCTCTCTCTCTCTCTCTCTCTCTCTCTCTCTCTCTCTCTCTCTCTCTGCCCCCCCCCCTTCTCTCTCTCTTCAGTCCCACCCCCTCTCTTCCCCAACCTACCTTTCTCTATTTCTCCCTTTTCATCCCTATAGCTCTGTCTCCGCATCTCTCTCTCTCTCTCTCTCTCTCTCTCTCTCTCTCTCTCTCTCTCTCTCTCTCTCTCTCTCTCCCTCTCTCCCCCTGCCCCCCCCCCCCTTCTCTCTCTTCAGTCCCACCCCCTCTCTTCCCCAACCTACCTTTCTCTATTTCTCCCTTTTCATCCCTATAGCTCTGTCTCGCATCATCTCTCTCTCTCTCTCTCTCTCTCTCTCTCTCTCTCTCTCTCTCTCTCTCTCTCTCTCTCTGCCCCCCCCCCCCCTTCTCTCTCTTCAGTCCCACCCCCTCTCTTCCCCAACCTACCTTTCTCTATTTCTCCCTTTTCATCCCTATAGCTCTGTCTCCGCATCTCTCTCTCTCTCTCTCTCTCTCTCTCTCTCTCTCTCTCTCTCTCTCTCTCTGCCCCCCCCCCCTTCTCTCTCTCTTCAGTCCCACCCCCTCTCTTCCCCAACCTACCTTTCTCTATTTCTCCCTTTTCATCCCTATAGCTCTGTCTCCGCATCTCTCTCTCTCTCTCTCTCTCTCTCTCTCTCTCTCTCTCTCTCTCTCTCTCTCTCTCTCCCCCCCCCCCCTCTCTCTCTCTTCAGTCCCACCCCCTCTCTTCCCCAACCTACCTTTCTCTATTTCTCCCTTTTCATCCCTATAGCTCTGTCTCCGCATCTCTCTCTCTCTCTCTCTCTCTCTCTCTCTCTCTCTCTCTCTCTCTCTCTCTCTCTCTCTCTCTCTCTCTCTCTCTCTCTGTCCCATCTCCCTCTCTCAGTCCCACCTACTCTTTTTTCCCAACCTACCTTTCTCTATTTCTCCCTTTTCATCCCTATTAGCTCTGTCTCTGCATCTCTCTCTCTCTCTCTCTCTCTCTCTCTCTCTCTCTCTCTCTCTCTCTCTCTCTCTCTCTCTCTCTCTCTCTCTGTCCCATTTCCCTCTGTCCCATCCCCCTCTCTCAGTCCCACCTACTCTTTTTCCCTATATACCTCTTTCCCAACCTTTCTCTTTCTCCACTTCTCTCTTTCCATCTCTATAGCTTTATCTCCATGCACCTCTCTCTCTCTCTCTCTCTCTCACTCCTCTTTCGTTCGCCTCGTGCCAAGTAAACCCGAGTTCGAACCTGGGTACAGGGGATTTTTCCTCTCACTTTCCTCTCATTTTCCTTACGGTCTGAACGCGGAGTCTTTCAGATGAGACGATAAATCGAGGTCCTGTGTGCCCATGCACTTAGCACACGCTAAACCCAGTGGCAATAAAAAATGTGTCATTTGGTCCAAATTTAACCCCACCCCCCCACCCCACCCCCTTTCCTTCCTCATCAGTCACACAAAAATTACATGCCCCCCCAAAAAAAAGGATGGGGTGCCTCTGGTTGCATCGCGCTTTCCAGGTGGGAGCAATCCGAATTTCACCGACACCTCTGTGACTATAAAGTACCTAATACCTAAAAAAACAATTCTGTCTCACCCCTCTCTTTCCTCTCCTCTCTCTGACCTGTCCAAGAACAGTGTCCACTACTCCTTGCAGTGTGCGCAAACGCGGGGTACCAGCCAGGTTGTACAGGAGAAAGGCTATCCCCCTCCTCTCCCTCACCCACCCATCTCTCTCTCTCTCTCTCTCTCTCTCTCTCTCTCTCTCTCTCTCTCTCTCTCTCTCTCTCTCTCTCTCTCTCTCTGACCTCTCCTAGCACAGTGTCCACTTCTCCTTGCAGCGTGCGCAAACAGTGCGGGGTGCCAGCCAGGTTGTACAGGAGAAAGGCTATCCCCCTCCTCTCCCTCACCCACCCATCTCTCTCTCTCTCTCTCTCTCTCTCTCTCTCTCTCTCTCTCTCTCTCTCTCTCTCTCTCTCTCTCTCTCTCTGACCTCTCCTAGCACAGTGTCCACTTCTCCTTGCAGTGTGCGCAAACAGTGCGGGGTGCCAGCCAGGTTGTACAGGAGAAAGGCTATCCCCCTCCTCTCCCTCACCCACCCATCTCTCTCTCTCTCTCTCTCTCTCTCTCTCTCTCTCTCTCTCTCTCTCTCTCTCTCTCTCTCTCTCTCTCTCTCTCTGACCTCTCCTAGCACAGTGTCCACTTCTCCTTGCAGCGTGCGCAAACAGTGCGGGGTGCCAGCCAGGTTGTACAGGAGAAAGGCGATGGCGGATGCCGTGTTCTCGTAACCAGCCAGCAAGAAGTTGACGCTGTTGGACACCATTTCATCTTCTGTCAGGCCTAATGAAAGAAAGGAATGAAAAGTATTAGGTACTTTATAGTCACAGAGCTAGAGGCGTCTCGGTGAAATTCGGGTCGCTCCCACCTTGGAAAGCGCATCGCAGCCAGAGGCGCGCCACCCTTTTTTTGTGTGTGTGTGTGTGTGTGACTGATGAGGAAGGAAAGGGGGGTAAATTTTGACTAAATGATAACTTTTCTGTTGCCACTGGGATTAACGTGTGCTAAGAGCATGGGCACACGGGATCTCGGTTTATCGTCTCATCCGAAAGACTCCACGTTCCAACCGTAAGGCCTAGTGCAAAGTGAGAGGAAAAATCCCCAGTACCCAGATTCGAACTCAGTATGGACACCTTTCAGTGTCAAAAGCACGCCAATGCCATATTGGTCACCATCAGAAAGTGTGGGAACTTTTCGGGGTACAAAAAACAGCAACGTTATTAGTCACCATCAAAAAGTATAGATTTGGGGGGGGGGGGGGGGGGGGGGGCATTAAAAACACACTATAACCCTGTTGGCCACCATATCTTCCTGAAAGTTAAAAAACCCAAAACGTATGGACAGGGTTTTTGTATCAAAAAGAGAAAGAAAAAAAATCAGTGTCTTCTGGTATGCTACCTCTTCAAGTCAAGTCGTCAAGTCAAGTCACACAATTTATTGTCCCAAAACCATGGCTATACATCTGTGGTGGCATGTAAAACATAAACAGTGAATAAATAAGATCACAGCTCAAATATTAAAATGGAGCATTCACGCAACTGAACCCAAGCGCACACAAACCGCAGCAACACCACCACCCCTCCACCGCCCCCCTCACGCATAAGAGAGAGAGAGAGAGAGAGAGAGAGAGAGACTGAGAGAGAGAGAGACTGAGAGAGAGAGAGTCTGAAGTGAAAATCACACACACATGCACACAGCGTTTCATCTAATAATATACACAATAGATCAAACAAAAGCTTTTACAATATGTAAAACGAGTATCTAAGAATAATGTTATGTTCAAAATCGATTAATTTTGTCAACGTAGCACTGAGTGTGTCCCATGGATTGTATATGTTGAGAATACTTAATTAAGATGCATGAGAATTAGAATAGACTGACAGATAGAAAAACGGCAATCAATGGTAATCAAACGGCGAGCTCTGAAAATGAACTCCCCAAAACAATGTGAAGAGGGACACAAAAAAGACAGGAGACAGAAAGACAGGCTGACAGACAGACAGAAACTGAAACACACAGCAATCAAGATTAGATTACTCTTGTCCTGTCCATGTTGATTAAAGGGACACCCTGACGGATGAGGTTTTGCAAGAAACACGCCAAGATCACCAGAAAGACAGCCTTTTCAAGGATCGAAACACTCACTTTGCTCTGGTTTCCTAGAAATCAAACCGTCAAAACAGCGTTTCCTCCTTGGCGGAGTTGCCGGAGAGAGAAGCCATTTTGGACGGGGTGGGTGGAGGCCACTCGAGCGGTTGAATCTTTTTTCTTCTTTGTAGTGCAGTAAAACAAAATTGGAGCTATTTCCTTTGTTGTGAGCGAAACTCCTTTTGCTAAACTGTAAATAAAAGGGTTTGTAATTGCGGATTTTCGTGACTTGGTCTTAGCGACTCAGGCGGCCATTAGAAAAGAAGAATTTGACTTCCAGCACCTCCGCCAAGGAGGAATCGCCGATTTGACAGTTTGATTTCTAGGAAACCAGAGCAAAGTGAGTGTTGCTCTCTCTGTAAGGATGTTTTCCTGTTGATCTCAACTTGTTCCTCGCAAAAACTCGTCCGTTAGGGTGCCCCTATTATATAAAGTCTACAAGGAATGTACACCACTGATCTGACCTCTTCGTCGCCAGGTGGGGGCAGTTTTCAATGCAGATTCCAATTCTGGGTCTTCTGACTCCTCACCATCCTCCTTCTTCTTCTCCTCCTCCTTGTCCTTCCCATCTCCCTTCTCTTTTCTCTTTTCCCTCTCTCTCTCCGAGTCTACCAGACTCTGCAGATAGTCCTTGTACTTCTGTAAGACAATGACAATGACAATCACAATATTTATTCCAGACAAGGCATCGCCCCTACTTCTGTAAGAGAGACACAGTGACAATTAGATCTAGTGCATACAACAGACGATTTTCAAAGAAAAAAACTAGGGGAGAGCACTTTGTGAAAATTACAGTTGATTACTTATTTATCATAACAGGTGTGGCGGTGTATTTTTACCTCTATTAGATAAGTAGTCCTAGCCGGAAGTAGTCCTAGCGTAACCAATCAGAATCGTTTGTTTGTCCGCCATTGTGAATTTTACGAAACTAAGTGCATGGATTTGTACATCGATTTCTCGGCAAATATGTAGATTTACACCCTCCTGCTCTATTTCTTGGTTCTTTCCGTGGTTAGGGATAGGGTTAGGGTTAGTAGTAATCACGTGAGATAAGTAACTGTTCTAATGCGCATGCGCAGAGGTAAATATTTCATACGACTACTTATTTATCGAAGCTTGAAACCGCAGGATGCCCAGTCAGCGACTTGCAAACATTTTTTTTTAAAGAAAAATAAGGGGTGGCCAGTTGCTACAAAGTGATAGAACTTGCAAACTGTGACGTAAAATTATAAATTACGTCAAATTTAGAATGACGCACTGCGTTCAACATGCTGTGTGTCTCCTCAAACACACGAGGCGACTGCTGGGGATCGGCTACCTGAAGGTAGAGTAACTTCAACTGTTGGACCAATTGAATTAGGCGAGATCACTCCCACACACCATGAAATTACTCCCCTTAATTATTTCCGAACAATTCTTATTGAGAAGACATAATATATTATAACGGAGGTACAAGTCGTCGTCATCATCATCATCATCATCGTAAATACAATCTCCTTCAAGTTGCGTGGGGGGAGGGGAGGGGGCAAAACTGAATGGGCAAGAAAGGCATAAGAAGTCACCTCTGTTGTGTAAGCTGATTTGTTTATTAGTAGGGGATGACGGGGTAAAAAGCCCACCCCAATTATCTCATGAAATGAAGCAAATTTCAGTCTCATTTTGCCTATGAGACGAGCGTTAATGTCTAGCATTCGTCTCATGGGCAAATTTGACTGAAATTTTCTTTATTTCATGAGATAATTGGGGTGGGCTTCTTACCCGCCCATGCGCTTTTTACCCCGTCTTCCCCTAGTACTGTGTTGTTTTGTATTTCATTGTATTGCAATAGATTGTGCTGAGCTGGGTTGCACTGCATTGTGTTAGGGGAAGACGGGGTAAAAAGCGCATGGGCGGGTAAGAAGCCCACCCCAATTATCTCATGAAATGAAGCAAATTTCAGTCTCATTTTGCCCATGAGACGAGCGTTAATGTCTAGCATTCGTCTCATGGGCAAATTTGACTGAAATTTTCTTTATTTCATGAGATAATTGGGGTGGGCTTCTTACCCGCCCATGCGCTTTTTACCCCGTCTTCCCCTAGTACTGTGTTGTTTTGTATTTCATTGTATTGCAATAGATTGTGCTGAGCTGGGTTGCACTGCATTGTGTTACAATATAACATAGCATCATGTTGCATTGACCCGAGTTGCGTGTTGAGTTGTTTTGCATTGCATTGCACTGTGGTGTTACATTGTATCGCATTGTATCGCATTGTATTGTATTGTATTGTATTGTATTGCCCTTGCAATGGATATAAGTTTCTTCTTCGTCGATCGCTCAGACAGTTTCCTGAGACAGTTTCCCGCCATATGCTGCCGTTATGCGCCTAAAAAAACAGTTAGGCCCAGCGTGCCCGTCTTCAGTTTTCTAGAACAAAGGCAGGAGAATGGACCAGTAAGACAGAAAGATAGTAAGCCTAGATGACAGTAAGCAAATGGGAAAACAAACTGCAGAGTCAAAAAAGTAAAAAGTGGAAGTCACAAGCACAGAACTTCCAGAAGGAGGGACGAAGTATTTTCGGAGGGGGGGGGGGGGGGGATAGACTGACCTGGTGTGCATCCTGACGCCTGTCATCAAGGGCAGCCTTGACGATGTCCGACATGTAGTTGTTCTCTCGGGAGGGAATCACGCTGATCCCCAGTTTTTCAAAGACGTCCGACAAGTAAGGGAACATGACTGAAAGAAACGCACACATACGCACGCACACAGACACAGACACTGACACACACACACACACACACACACACACACACACACACACACACACACACACACACACACACACACACACACACACGTGTTTTTGTTTTGCATGTTGAGTTATTTTTCGAGTTGCCTTCGTATTACTTTTCATTCTGTCAAGCTTATTCCTTTATCCTCAATAAAGATCATTTTGACTTCACTTGACTTGAAGCACATACAGAGAGAGAGAGAGAGAGAGAGAGAGAGAGAGAGAGAGAGAGAGAGAGAGAGAGAGAGAGAGAGAGAGAGAGAGAGAGAGAGAGAGAGAGAGAGAGAGAGAGAGATGCATTATGTAAATACACATATATGCGCAAGTGCACGCACGTGCACTGACATGATCATGTGAGCGCATGCACACACTCATATTATAGTACATAGAGAGACACACACAGACACTGAGAGAGACATGCATGAAATGCAACTGCACACACAGACATTTATACACAGACATGCAAACACGTGTACACACACTCATTCACACATACACGCACAAACATACACTCACACATGCATGCACGCAAGCGCGCGCACACACACAAACCTACACGCACATACATGAGCTTGTACACTCACACAACACACACACATTATTTTACAAACACTCCCAGGCATACAGAAAAGTATGCAAAGTGCATGTGTGCACCTTCCTGCAAGCATGCACGCTCCTATAAAAATGCATATGCAGACATGTGCCAACACACACACTCTCTGTCTCTGTCTCTGTCTCTGTCTCTCTCTCTCTCTCTCTCTCTCTCTCTCTCTCTCTCTCTCTCTCTCTCTCTCTCTCTTTCTCTCTCTCTCTTTCTCTCTCTCACACACACACACACACACACACACAGGGGCGCACGTGCATGCACGCTCTCTCTCTCTCTTTCTCTCTCTTTCTCACACACACACACACACACACATATATATATATATAAACACACACACACTCTCTCTCTCTCATACACACACACACACACACACACACACACACACACACACACACACACACACAGGGGCGCGCGTGCATGCACACTCTCTCTCTCTTTCTCTCTCTCTCACACACACACACACACACACACACACACACACACACACACACACACACACACACACACACACACACACACACACACACAGATTCAAGACTTACAGAACAGTGTAAACCTCCACTGAGGGGGGTAGAGCACTTTCTTGGCGGTGACGCTGAACGGTTCATCAGGATCGTGAACCGTGTTCACCTCCAAGCCAAACCCTGTGCCCGCTGTCACCTCCATGGAGTAGGCATTGGACAGACTGTGTGATCAATCAGTCAGTCAAACAGTCAGTCAATCAATCAATTAATCAGTCAATCAATCAATCAATCAATGGATGGCGTTTACCTCCTAGTCAAACCCCGTGCCCGCTGTCGCCTCCATAGAGTAGGCATTGGACAGGCTGAGATCAATCAATCAATCAATCATCCATTCAATAGTTCTGTCAATCCTTGCTGTGTTCACCACCAAGACAAAAACCTGTGCCTGCACTTATACAGTGGAACCTCCCTTATAACACCTTCAAAAATCGCCCCAAATGAGGTCTTATAAGGGAGGGGTCTCATAATGGAGGTTATTTTAATACTTACAAAGAAGGGCGATGTCTCAGAGAAGTAGGTCTTATGTGGGAGGGAGTCTTATAATGGGGTGTCTTATAAGGGAGGTTCGTCTGTAGTTATACCTCCATAGAGCTAGCAATGGACAGGCTGTGGTCAATCAACGTATTAATCAATCAACCGGTCGATGGATCGATCAATAAACCAATCGATCATTCAATCAATTTATCGATCAATGGACAGTGTTTATCTCCACGCCAAACAGTCTGTGCCTGCTGTAAGCGTTGGACAGGCTGCGATCAACAGCAACGCCCACAGTATCGCTCATACAAATAAAATGCACACACGCTTGTACTCTGACACGCATGCGTGCAAACATACAACACACACGCGCATTGCATACAACGGACACGTGACATACACGCACACACGCACACGTGAGAAACAAGTGCATGCATGCTTAAAATGTGTGCGTGCTAAATTGCATAATAGGCACGCAATGACATGTACACAGTCACACACATACACAAACACATGTGCATACACAGACAAAAAAGACAGAGTGGGTGTAGAAGGACAGACAGAGAGAGAGAAAAAAAAGGACATAAATAAATGAAGTATACATCTCAACAAATCAACAAATTGTCTCCCCTACAGTGATCTCTATCCAGTCCATGCACACTCACTCTTTGATGTCCACCTGTTGTCCAGAGGCTGCCAGCTGACCCACCCGCTCTAGGACATTTCGGCAACTTCGCTGAATGACCGGCAACATCTGAGAACAGCACGGAAATGTTTTAGTATGTTTCTGTTCTGTTTTGCTTCCAAAATCTGGAAACAGTACAGGAAAAATGTGAGTGTAAAAGTGCAGTTTTGCCACTATCTGGGAGCATTAGGATGGAACAATGTAGCTCTGAGGGTCGTAGCAGGGAAGGTCGTAGTCATCCACGGAAGACTAAACTGTTCAATGATTTACTATTACAGTAGAACATCATATCAAGTCAAGTCAAAAAATCTTTATTATCTCTATACAAAAAAATTGCATTCGGGTGCAAACACAGAATTACAAAAATAGAACACAATATATTATTTTTAAAAGCAGTCACAAGAACTAATACGTCAACCATATTGCACCCACAATGTTAATAATTCATATACTAGGATCACATTGCACCAGCAAACACTCAAACCATATTGCACACACAAAATGGCTTATATACTAGGAAAGAACATACATTAAATATTAAATCATTTTAGAATTCACAAATACATTACTTTCTCTTAAGAGGAGATACATTAAGAGCAGCTTAAGTTAATAGCTCTCATTCTCATGTTACCATTGCCCCAAACTTAAGGCTAACGTCAACCAATGATAACATCCATTTGATACATTAAAGTCGTCAGTAGGGGGGCTTAGTAGGCCCTAGGCGGTGTCCTGTGTATGTTAGCTCAGAACAGGCTCCACTGAAATCCACCGACGTGACTCAGCAGCAGTGCAGTGTCTCCTCCAGGTTGGTTGTCTCCTGAGATGGCCATTCGCTCTCCTTGGATTATTGGTTTCGGTTTCAGTGACCTGAACAAACCGGGGTGTAGCTGCGAGTTGGGACTCGGAATGAGCGGCGTGGGAGCAACGCCGCTGTATGGTCCAGAAGATGGGACCAAAAAAAATCCATTTCAGTAAAGAACCAGTGTACACGGTCATACCGACTTCAGTTTTCCAGAGCTGAATCCAGGGCTGAGTCCTTTGCGCACGTGGCGCCAGTGGTCATCCTTGGTGAACTGCAGAACGTCGCACAGCGGCTTACGGTCCGTGATCTTCATTTGCTGGAAACCAGACAGCACGTCATGCAATGTTTTACTTATGATGATAAGGTCTCGTAGCAACGTTCTATTTTATTGAACAAAACAGATTATTTAATCTATCTTACTTATGATAATAAGGTCTCGTAGCGACGTTCCATCTTATTGAACGATACAGATTATTTAATCTATCTTACTTATGATAATAAGGTCTCGTAGCGACGTTCCATTTTATTGAACGATACAGATTATTTAATCTATCTTATTTATGATAATAAGGATCGTAGCAACGTTCTATTTTATTGAACGATACAGATTGTTTAATCTATCTTATCATCATTACTGTGCACTATAATCCTTCAGAAGTTAGTCAGCATAGGAGTCTAATTGAAGTACCCTTGTAATTGTACTAATTAAACCGTAGCTGAACTCGTGAGGAATCCATTGTATGACTGACAGTTCCGTTCACAAACAGACAGACAGACAGACATATTAATACCAACCGTCAAAAGGGCAACACATTGCATGTCTCATAATCTGTTCACTGCACTGACAGACAGACGAAAAGACAGACAGACAGACAGATCCATATCAAAATAAGGCGATACATTGGGTCGATGACTCACAATTCTGTTGGGGAAGGCGTCAAACTGAGTGGTCATGATTTCCTTCAACATCTCTGGATCGTGGACCACAATGGATGCTTTCTGAGCTCGGTAAATGCTGTTTAAACAATCAGAATACAAACGAGTTGTTTAATAGATATGCGTGTTGGTCAGTAGTATTCCCGATAATGGCCTTCAGATAGGAAAAAATCAGCCAATAACCACTATATTCTGGAATTCTGGGCTAACATCCGTTTTTAGTGGAGATGCCTTTCCCAGAGGATATCTCCAATCCTTCGGTTAATCAATCAATCAATCAAATAATTTATTATGTCCTCAAGTACAGGATAATTTTCGTGCAGCACGTCACATACATATAAAAGAAACAACACAAATTGATAGTGACAAAATAAACGCATGCATTAAAATAATTTTGCAAACACTCCCATGCCAAATCTCTTCTGTTTAATATCTCGAGCTATGTCTATTCCCCTGCACCCCCCCCCCCCCCCCCCCACACACACACACACCCCCTCTTACAGTCCTAACACTTATTTATTGCCTCATGATGATGTTAATCATAAGCATAACATTCTATGGCACAAACACATTATTGCACATGGAAGACAATTGATGTGGGAAAGATCTGCAGAGACCTTCTTCTTCTTCTTCTGCGTTCCCAGACCTTAAAGACCCCGCACGTCACGTGTCAAAATCACGTGTTTCACGTGTTTTCCCTCTTATAGCTAGTAAGGAATCTTAAGAAATCTTCCTAGTATAAGAGGGAATGTGACACGTGACGTGCAGGGTCTTTAAGGCCATAATAGGTAAGGTACGTACGTGTCCGGTTTTCAGTTTTCACTGGTCTCCCCGCTGCGTACAGCCAACACATTCCGATTTCGGAGGAGCTCAAAGATTGGAAGATGGGCTTTGGGGGGAAAAGGCAGGAGAATGGGCCAATAAGTCAGAAAGATAGTAGATGATAGAAAGCAAAGGGAAAAGGCAGATTCAAAGAGAGTCACGTGAAAGACAAGAGGAAGTTACAAGCACAGAACTTCCAGAAGGTGGGAACTATTTTTATGAAAGATCCCCCGGTATCCCCACGGGGAGAGACTCGTGGAGGGGGCAGGGTCGTCCAGCTCCCCGTATGGTGGCACGAGGCATCCACCCACTGCCCCATGCAAAGGCCAACTCTTCCCCATAGTTACAGGTGCAAATGGTTGCTAGTTTGAAGGTCGTGGGGTTTTTACTAAAAGTTTACATTACATGTTATTTATATAATAGACCCTCAATGTGAAAAGATAGTTTGTCGTACATTTATTCCCACTCCCACTTCAATATTTGAAAATACACTGGCCGAAGAGAGACAGAGAGATGATCAGGCAGAGGGACAGACACGGAAACCGAGACGGAAAGAGATATTGGCCACTGCAACTAGGGTTATTAACGCCCTTTGCCGGCAAGTGTTAATCCCTTGTTGGTCAGTATCCAAAAGGACATTCACTCTTGCTAAAGGCAGTCATGGATTCAGTGGCCTCAAACAAGGTTACTGGAGAGTGTTATACCCTTGTTTGGTCAGTACTCAAGCTCTTCCCACCCACCCACCAAGGGCATTCACTCTTGCAAAAGGTGGTCGTTGCAGTGGCCAATAGACAGATTTTACGCATAGAGACTGATGACTAGAGGCAGAAAGGGAGACTTACAGAGACATAGTCAGGCTGAGAGAATGCTCAGAAACAGTGAGACACAGAACATAGGCAAGCAAACAAACAAGTAGAAGCTAAGG
>JAGGCT020000847.1:0-25000 GCA_017654935.2 Phymorhynchus buccinoides
TATGCAAGATTTTCAAATACTTTATGCAAGGAGATATGCATAGTTGATTTTTTTTTTTAATTTCAAGGTTTGTCAGAATTTATTTACAAGGAAAAAAAATGTTTCCATTTTTGGGGTGCCCTTTGTTTTAAATATTTACATGGTTTCTTTTCACATGGACATTTGTTTTTTTATTGTAAATATTTAATCTTCACTTTGTTTTAGATTTTAGGCTTTACTTTGTCCGCCATTTTGCAATTTGCCGGAAACGGTTCGTATATTTTTCATTCTTTTCCAATTCGTAGGTAGCTTTTGTAATTTTTTGGGGGGTATTCATTCATTAGACAAGATGAGACTCGAAAGTATGTTTTCCTACCCATTTAACAGTAGATATTTTTGCCATATGTATGTCAACAGGGGTGAAAGGTCTGTCTTCCCAAAAGAAGCAGAATTCCGTACAGCAATTCTGTCTGGCTTAACCCTTTCAACGCCAGCCATTTTTCATCCCAAACTTTCCACTGGCCCAGAAAAAAGAAAAAGCCTAGATTGACACAGATTAGTTTTCAGATTACAGATTTCGTGTACTGTGTACACGCTCTTAAGTTTACGATGGTGATTGTTATTGTGCATGCTAGCTTTAATGTGTACATATGCATTGCTATGTAATGTCATGTCATTTTGTGCAGCCTGGAAAAAAAGGAAATGGTAAGTATGGGGGATAGGATGGGTGGGGTGGGAAGGAGGGTGGTAGCCTTTTTTTCTTCTTTTTTTACGGGGTGGGATAGGAGGGTTTTTAGGGGAGGGGTACTGGAGGTCGCGCGGGAGGTGGAGGTAAGGACCAATGCCCGGGGAGGGCAATGGATCCCGCCTTTGTGTAAACATTGAAGCAGCGCTCTCTTGCACGCACCGTCAGTGCATCTGCGTGCCGAAGCTTCCCACTCCTTGCCCCTCACCTAGGGTAGTTAGATGGATAGGTAGGTAGGCAGAGGGCTGTTGTTTTGCTTTGTTTTGGGACTGGTTTTGTTCTGTAAGGTTTGGAGGAGGGTAGAGACTACCCCCCTCTCTCATGTATAATAGGTTAAGATAGGTTAGGTTTGGCAGTGATGTCCCGAGGCCCCAGTCATAGGCCATTGCCCTATTAAAATTGAAAATGTCCTGTCAGGACAAATGTCTGTTTAAATTTTTAACATTGGCACACTGTCATTTGATTTCTTGAAGAGCCAGGACTGTCCTATTGATTTCTTTTGTCTCAGGACAGTTATACTTTTCGATCCTTGGTGCATCACTGGATAGGTAGGTAGGTAGGTAGGTAGGCAGAGGTTGGTTTTTTTTTGCTTTGTGTTGGGATTGTTGGTATTTTTCTTTTGTTAGGTTTGGAGGGGGGTAGGCTAAGGTCCGTTGGGGTTTTGAGTTGGCACGATAAAAGAAACCCTACCCCCCCCCCCCCCTTTCTTGTAAACAAGGTAGTAGGTTGGTAAGTAGGCAAGTAACGTGCCCTTGGAAGCTTTTTTCAAGGGTTGACGTAAGTGTGAAGTTGGAACAATAGTAAAGTATGAGCTGCACAGTAACTCATTTCTACTGTGGTGGAAAATCATGGCACAGCCTGGTCTTTTTTGAACAGCTAGGGGGCATTGGCACTGGCTCTGTGTACTGCTGCCAAGGGATTAGTTGACTCTCCCCAATACCAGCTGCCTTAAAGTCCTCTTGGTCAACTTAGTTGGGCTAAGTTTGCGTTCATGTAACGACAAAACGAAGCAGTTTCAGAGAACGAAAAGATTAATCCCTCAAAATTGAGTAGGCAGTTGCAGAGAACTTTCACTCGCGAGATTGCAGTTCATTTCATTGTCTGAAAATCAGTTTTTAAACTAGCCATAAAATAAAAAAATCTTTAGACCATGAACCTAATTAGTTTCCATAAATTTTGTGCAGTTCCTTTTCAGTTATTCTTTCTTGCAATGAACAGTTTGTCAGAAAAAAAATTCTGCCTTTAGCTGGAGTTGAACCCAAGCACATCGGAACATGTATTGGTTCTTTAAATCATACTCTCTATCCGTTACACCATCCAGCTCCCATACTCTTTGATTTAAAAACTAATATATATCATTTAAAACCAGAAATTTAAATAAAGATTACATCATGAATACCCGTTATGAATGCTTTATTAAAAAGAAAGAAAAAATTGCATGATTTATTTCAGAACAAATAATAATTGCCTGGTGTGAGACTTGAACTTGGCTTCTTAAAAAAAAAATATTTCAGTATAGTTGAAATGTTCTGCTCCAACCCACGAGCTAATTTTTTTCAAGCTGGCAATTTTCCCATGCAAATTAACCCCACCCATCCTTGCAATTTTTTTAAAATGAATATCCATACGATTACCATTTTGCATTAACGATTATTTAATATAGCACCCCCCACAAAGAAAAAATGTTAAGTTTGCCATTTTGCCTACGTACAATGTAGTCTATGAAAATGTTATTCCAGAAAAAAAGAAAACACTCAAGCTAGCAGGATGGCCATATCACTAAAAATGAACTGTCAAACAAAAAAGAGCTGCTAATTTTAGACAGAGATTTCGCTTACACATTTGATTTGGATCTCAAGATTATGGTAACCCAAGATCGCTAAAGAATGTTTAATCACTGCCATTTTGTTTCTGTTCTGTTTGGGTAGAATTATATACAAAGTTACAGTTCTGAGTTTTTTCTTTATATCATCGGTGAAATTCAAAAACCTTGTATCTCGAATTTTGGGGGGCTTGAGTTAGATACATAGTCAGCTCTCTAATTTTTCCCGCCACATTCCACAACTTTCTATCTGGGGTAAATGAGGTGAAAATAGAAGAAAAACTCGCAAGTCCCAAATTCAGATCTAGTTAAGGACAAAAACCTCATACCTTTGTTCTTTTCAAGTCTAAAATATATTATTTTAAGTAATTTTAACGAAATGGACTAAACTCGCAATGTACTGAACAACATATTCATCATAGTTAATCAATGCGGTTAATTTAAAATTAAGAAAAATCATTTTTCTCAAAATGACAAAAATTGAGATGCAAGGTTTTTTTAATTTCACCGACGATATGTAGTTCTGATGTTGAACAAGTTTTGTTTTTTATCTTGACTTTCACCTATTGACAATTAGTTTTCCAATCCGTTGTCCATGGTTCTTTGCGCTGTTTTCGGCAATCTTGTACTTTAGTCACCTCCCTCCCTCATGTTTTTAACCCTCAAAGTCTGCTTTCAGTTTTATGAAGATAATTTTAGGGTGATCCTAACCCCATCCCTCCTCCTTATAATTGATTACACATTGTTTTGGTCAGTATTGTTGTTACCTGTTGTTGTTTTGGTGGTTGCTATTGTCACTGTTGTTTTGTAATGTTGATGTAGTTGTTGCTGTCACTGTTGTTTTGTAGTGTTTATGTGGTTGTTGTTGTCACTGTTGTTTTGTAAGGTTGATGTGGTGGTTGTTATTGTCACTGTTTCTGTTTTGTAATGAAAAAACAAACAAACAAAAAACCCTTCTCTTTAGATAATACTTGTACTAATAAGTAATATTAAGAATACTGCTATCGGTGATATAATTTTTATTATTAAGTTTGAGAAACAGATGATTTTTGGATTTTTTCTTTATATTACCTATGATGAGCTGCATTTTTGTATTTGTCCCATGTTGATTTTGCGCTGATTTCATTTATACATACATGAAAGATGGGATGAAAGAGTGAGTAAAAGCAGGAATTGTGGAATGAATGAAGAAAAGGAATAAAAAAAATTGTTGAATACAAAAAAAAAGATAGCTTCTTTTACTTGTTCTTTCGTGTGATACCAGTTTGGAACTTGGGAGTTGTGTATGATTTACCCGAGCAATGCAATGCTTGATGGACTTTTTCCTTGCATTACGCGAATAAAGTTTTGTTTACCACTTCCTTTTACTTGTTGCTTTGTGAGAATTTACATCGACTGAAAGATTAGTGTTTCCTTTGGATTGAAAGACTCATTTATTTATTTATGTTATTTTTACGTTGTTTATAGTCCCGTCAACAGCAATGGTCTTCTCAGGACTGTCACCACAGTAAATACAAAGCACAGACGCATGGATGCAACCTTGCCTCGGATACGAGGCGCCGCCTGTTTTTCCCCAAAATTTTAACAAAAAGAATTAATTCAAGGTTCATTTCGTTTCCGTTCCAAGCAACGTCGCTCTTCAGTTGAGAAGCAAATAGCAGCCGGAAGTTTCAGTCATAATAGCTGCGTGCGAAATTGCTTTGTCAACCTATGGCGTTCCTATCGTAAATCTTTGCTAGTGTTTACTGTCAAGAGGAGAATCACGAGAACAATGGTCTTTTTCATGGACAGCGAAAGTGATAATTTGCATTTGATGGAGGTGGAGAAGGGTGTTAGAAACGGTTGGTTGTGGCGCTGGATGAAGGAAAAGAGTAGTGATGATAAGGACTGGTGTAAAATGATACGTGATATAAAAAAAAGCCTGAATATACAAAGAATTTGCAGATGACTGAAGCCTTTTTTTTTTACCCCCACCCTTTCACCTACACTACAGGTAGGGATCATTGTGAACTCTCTCACTGCCTCTGTTACCGTACTTAACACTTTCCACATTCCACATGTTTCCTTCCAGGTGGGCAGTGAGAAAGTTGGCTTCATTCTTTGCAAGGTTGGTAGGCTTCACAGTAATCATTCTGTGATTTAGGCTGTTTGGTGATATGCCTGGAGTCAGTGGCCTAATGCATTGTGTGCCAAAGAACCTTGAAGTACGGAACTTCAGGCAAGTCAAGCCCCCCCCCCCCCCCCCTCTCTCTTTCTCTCATGCACTCTTACTCTGACCAAAGACACAGCACATATATAACTACACTGTATAACTATAAGTGAAGTGTCTTTGCTCTCACACACACTCACACACACTCAAAAGATGAAGTTAACATGTTCACAATCACTCAGCTTGCACACACATGCGTGTACGCACACACACACAACATTCAACAGCATCATACGCACACAATGAACATACTAATACACACACACACGAACACACACACATGCAGAATTTAATATCACACACACACACACACACAGTGACACACACCAGTCACAAACATTCCACCCACCCACCCCCACCCCTCTCTTTAATTCCTGGTGAAATAGGTGAGTGCAAGCAGTAATGCAATAAACAAAACTTACTCAGATAATAAAAAAAATATAGCTTTATACACTCAACCATAAGGAAGCTTACTTGAAACGTAGCTTGAAAATGTTTTTCTCTACATTTTTTGTTCTGTGAACTGCAAATTGTAATGTTTTGTATATATGCTTTTTTAAAATTAAAATCTGCCTTTCATTCCAAGGGAAACAAATGTTGAATTCTCACTTTACAAGCCTGGAATAAGCTTCAAATTGAGTACGATTTTGCTTTTTTCCTCAGCTTCCCCCTGTACCCCGCCTTGCCTGGTTTTTTTATTTTCTCCAGTTGCATCCATGTAGTCATCAATAACACTTCCTACACACATTCACTATACAAACAAACGAAAAGGCTGCATGGCATATCACATTTCTCAATGAGGCCTATAGCCCATAAAGTCAAACAATGCTAAGAGCGTCAGTCCTTCCTACACACATTCACTGTACAAACAAACGAAAAGGCTGCATGGCATATCACATTTCTCAATGAGGCCTATAGCCCATCAAGTCAAACAATGCTGAGAGCGTCAGTCCTTCCTACACACACACTATACAAACAAACGAAAAGGCTGCATGACATAATTATCACATTTCTCATTGAGGCCTATAGCCCATCAAGTCAAACAATGCAGAGAGCGTCAGTCCTTCCTACACACATTCACTATACAAACAAACGAAAAGGCTGCATGGCATATCACATTTCTCAATGAGGCCTATAGCCCATCAAGTCAAACAATGCTGAGAGCGTCAGTCCTTCCTACACACATTCACTGTACAAACAAACGAAAAGGCTGCATGGCATATCACATTTCTCAATGAGGCCTATAGCCCATAAAGTCAAACAATGCCGAGAGCGTCAGTCCTTCCTACACACATTCACTATACAAACAAACGAAAAGGCTGCATGGCATATCACATTTCTCAATGAGGCCTATAGCCCATCAAGTCAAACAATGCTGAGAGCGTCAGTCCTTCCTACACACATTCACTGTACAAACAAACGAAAAGGCTGCATGGCATATCACATTTCTCAATGAGGCCTATAGCCCATCAAGTCAAACAATGCTGAGAGCGTCAGTCCTTCCTACACACATTCACTATACAAACAAACAAAAAGGCTGCATGACATAATTATCACATTTCTCAATGAGGCCTATAGCCCATCAAGTCAAACAATGCCGAGAGCGTCAGTCCTTCCTACACACATTCACTATACAAACAAACGAAAAGGCTGCATGATATATCACATTTCTCAATAAGGCCTATAGCCCATAAAGTCAAACAATGCCGAGAGCGTCAGTCCTTCCGCTTAACTTGTCACTCAAAAAGACTCCTTTAATAATCGCTCACGACAAACATAATTCTCTATGAATGCCCAAGCCACACAATGTCAAGCACATACTCGGATAAATATTCCAAATATTCAGCAACAGATCAAAATATAATTTTGGAGGGAGGGAAGGGGTGGAGGCGAGTTCCAACAGGGCTTCGTCAACTCTAAACTATTGAAGTGAAAGAAATATAGTAACAAAAATAAACTTAATGCAGGGCGCTGGTAGTTGCACTAGGGCACCCGACAAAGTGTCGGGCGCAGGGCGCTGGTAGTTGCACTAGGGCACCCAACAAAGTGTCGGGCCCAGGCGCTGGTAGTTGCACTAGGGCACCTGACAAAGTGTCGTGCGCAGGGCGCTGGTAGTTGCACTAGGGCACCCAACAAAGTGTCGGGCGCAGGGCGCTGGTAGTTGCAATAGGGCACCCAACAAAGTGTCGGGCGCAGGGCGCTGGTAGTTGCAATAGGGCACCTGACAAAGTGTCGGGCGCAGGGCGCAATGAGTTAAAAGCCTCGATTGTTTAGAAATATGAACTTTAGTCCTATTGCAATAAACATTCAAAGACTTGACTTTGGAATTTTTAACATAATTTATTTGATTTATGTGCATTTAATCTGTGATACAGTGGCTTATTCACTCATTCTCCTTTGAATAAACTTTGTGTTTTAATTTACACCCGTGTGCTTCTGTTGTGGAATATTCATACAAAAAACATAAGCCCTTTATTCTATTTCATTTAGTCCTATTTTCACTGGATTTTGAAAATTCATATTCTTATTACCGTATTTTTCGGACTATACGGCACACATTATTATAAGGCGCATTCCCCAAATTTTACACAAAATTCAGATTTGGTTACTGAATTCAATTCTTTTACTATATTAATAGTCATATTATAAGGCGCATGGGTCTTAGTCTGTGAAAAAAGTATCGCCTTATAGTCAGAACAAAAAACATGGTAATATTAATAATATATAATGACCCAAAACTCATAACCTGTGTGATTCAAATTCCAAAGATATCAGTTTCGTTTTCATCAGTGTTATTAAAAAAAAATTATCACTTAAAATTATTCTTTATTTTAAATCCTTCTTCATTTGAACTCATTGGTTGTGTAGCCATATTGCGAAGGGTTCGTGGTACCATGGTTTGTCTTGTTTAGAAGACCAGACCAGACAACCAGAACATGTCTTGCAGAGATGTCCCCTTCACAAGGAGGCAGGAGATGAAGTGTGGCCCATCAGCACACACCGCTGTCTACCAGGCTCTATGGGTCCAAGGAAGAGCTGGAGAAGACGGCTCTATTTGTCAGCAGAGCTTCTTTGGTTGTGTAGCGGGCGTACGCCAAAAAAAGAAGAAATCCTTTCTCAAAGTAGAAATAGGCTTCAATCCGCTGTTGTTTTCTTTGTTTTTCTAGGGTTTTTAAAACATGTTTTAAATTGGACAATGTCTGTGAGTGAAAAAGAATGCCAAATATAATTCAGTACAAAATGAGTATTCAAATAAACGGCGTAGCACTCTCTCTCTCTCTCTCTGTGAGCACCTACACAAAGACGTGCACACAAATTTCAAGAGTAATTTGTAACATTTATTCTGTGATCTCCATCGGAGACTCATTCACGTATAAAGATGAATCAATAATGTCGAAAACAAACAAAATCCGTGCTGACACTGACAGCAATGAATTCAAATCTACTTGATTGAAGCAGTGTTAGACCAAGTTTGGGTGTTATTTATAAGTATCCATCCATCCATTCAAATGCCTTTAGATCAAGGTTAGGTGCAACTGATCTTCTTGTTGTTATCGTACCCTGGCTTAAAGACTCCAGAGATCATCCCAACAGCCGAAGCACTTGAACACTATGGTACAAATGCACCAGCTAGGGATGAGAACATTATGTGTGACCATTTTTTTGATTACCCCGCCATGTGGCCAGCCACACTCCGACTTCGAAGGATTTGGGAGACTGGTGATATTATGCTAGGATCTTGTCATGGCTAAAGACAATCCACACATAACTATGCACAGCATAACAACCATTTGATGTAGCCTTGGTGTTCTAGCCTATGTCAATTGGTCTGACATAGCCTTAACCCTCTGGCTCCCAATCACTCGAACCAAGTCGATTGCCCATTGCCCGAACTCCGAACGTCACACCAAATCTTTTATTTAAAAAAATCACCCAGAATAAAGTCTAACTCACCTTTAATTTCTGAAAGATGCATATTGAATAGCAATTCAAAAGCTAACACAATGTCAAACAACAAACCATGAATTAGAAGAAAAAATCTGTAATGGAACTCCAAACATTGAATCTGCTCACGTCACGTGAATTTTTTTTTAAAAATTGGAGTCACTTTGAAAAATCCGTTCAAAGACTAGTGGGTGCTTTCCCTTGCTGTAAAAGACAAAAACGGAACAGGGAGAGTCAAGAACAGGAAGACCTAACTTAGTATATTGCATTGTGGGTAGGGCAAAAGTGAAAGTGAAAGTACTAGACCTGGCGTTCAGCGGGCGCTATCGGGCGTTACGGGAACCAGGGAAGGAAAAACGCGACAGCAGCAGCGAGAGGGTTTAGTCAAGGCGGGGTGCTACTGATAAATATCCACGTCCATCCATCCATCCATCCATTCCAACATCACAGGCTAATCTCAGCAGTTTTCACAGGGAAGACTAACTGTCACAATCCCCGGTCCCTCCAAATCTGGAACATCCAGCAAGATCATTCTTTTAAATGTATAACAATTTGCAACTAAGCTTTAAGCTGTACAGAGGTTTAAAAACTATGCTCAAACTGGAAACATGCTTGAGGATTTTAACCCTCTTGCATTCACATTTGTTGCAAACAAAACTTCTTCTAATGTTTAGATTCTTTCACGCATTTTCGGGAAAATCTGTCTTTTGAAGCACACAGAGCGCCATACAGTTACTATCACATCATTGCAAGTGAGAAGCTCCTTCATAGTGTGTGTATAACAAGTCAGAACTTAGTGCATGATGAAAATGCCATCAGAGGGGGTCTCAAAGTGGGAGGAGGGGCAAGCTATGGGCGGTTTTGTGCGGCTTGAATACACAGAGGCAGCTTCTGGCTCGGTGGTTTGGGGCGAAATAAATGCAAGAGGGTTAAGCAATCAGCAATTTGAAATGAACAAGTTTTTAATATTTCTGGGCATTGAATAAAAGCTTCAGTAGTTTGTAAATAGCATGCCTTCAACTCTTCTTTTTAATCCTGCTATCCATCTATCTGTGTATGTGTTTGCCTGTTAATCTGTTTGTTGTTTAGTCGGTTAGTCAGTCAGTGACACTGTCTATCAACCTGTCCACACACACACATTTGTCTGAATTATGCAAGGTACCAGGAGAGAGACAACTGTTAGCTTCTTGTACCACATTAACATCTTCAGTGCTTACATCGACGCTCATTCACGGTTTTGCAGCACCTAAAAAAGGCCTGGAAAACATGCAACACATACATAAATAAAACAGGGCATTGAAGGGGTTAAAAAAAATACAAATAAATTCAAAACAAAATCTACCCGTGGGGATAATGGGTGGGTCTTTCGTACAAATAGTTCCCCCACCTTCTGGAAATTCTGTGCTTATAACTTCCTCTAATCTGTCACTCTCTTTGACTCTGCCTTTGCCCTTTGCTTTCTGTCAACTACTATCTTTCTGACTGATGGCCCTATTGTCATGCCTTTTTTTCCCCAAAAAAAATCTTCCAAATAATGTTCTACTTTAGGCTCCTCCCAAATCAGAATATGTTGGCTGAATGCAGTGGGGAGACCAGTGAAAACTGAAAACCAGACACATTCATATTCCCTGGGAACACAGAAAAAGAAGGAAACAAATCCTACAGGTTTTGGATGGTCTTTCTATTGATCTATTTTCTAGAATAATGTACTGCTACTGGTGTTTGTTACTCACCTTGGAGGCAGCGCGGTGCACGATGGTGTGTCGTCGTGACAGAGCATCCAGATCCCTGGAGTACCCTCCCCCTATCACAGTGGCACACGGCACCCCTCGCCCACACATCAACTCCAGCACGTAGTGATCTCTGTCAAACAGCCCTGAACACATAACACAGTACACAGTTGCTCGTCAAGTAGAAATGAGCCACAAGTCATTACAATGGAACCTCCCTTATAAGACCTTCAAAAATCATCCAAAATGAGGGAGGGGTCTTATAAGGGAGGTAATTTTACAAAGGAGAGCAATGTCTCAGAGAAGTAGGTCTTATGTGGGAGGGAGTCTTATAATGGGAGGTCTTATAAGGGTGGTTCCACTGTAATACCATATTTTTCTGACTATAAGGCGATACATTTTCCTCCTAGATTGAGACCCCTGCGCCTTATAATATGATTGATAATACAGTAAGAAAATATAATAACAAAATCTGAGTTTTGTGAAAAATTTGGGGGGGGCGCCTTATAAGGTGTATTTGTACCATAGTGTTCAAGTGCTTCGGCTGTTGGGATGTTGTTTTCGTTCCCCAGCTTAAACGCTCTGGGAGCACACCCAGTGCCATGTGAACATTTCGCATGGCCTTGGGTGGGAAGATTACGTGTTACAACAGACCTGTTTACTCTACTCTTTTCGAGTAGTATTGTACTCAATTTGGACCTCTACTACTCCTCAAAATTGAAAATAATGCTCTTTAAATCTTGATTACTACTCATTTTCAGTGAACATTATTTGATGGTTTCATGAATGAAACTTACACATTTTGCACCAAAACTACTCGTTTCAGCTATCCAGGCTACTCAAGACTTGTGTAGGGGGTAAACAGGTCTGCGTGTATGGCTGGTTTTAAAGGGCCCCGCCACATGGGCGGCCATACTCCGACTTCAGGGGACGGCTGTTGGGATGATCCCTGGAGTCTTTTAGCCAGGGTACAACAACAACAACACAGCACTGCCAGACCCTAACGACAAGACCAACTAAAGCACCGGACCTTGGTCAGTGAGGCACAGCTTGCCCAGTTCGTCCTTGACGTGGGGGTCCACTCCAGCGTCGTAGAGGGCCAGGTCAGGCCGAAAGGTGTCCACCACCCACGGCAAGTGGCCCGCCAGGATCTGAAGGTACTCCTTGTCCTGTGGGGTCACAGGCCACAGAAACACAGACATGATGTGACGCGGACACAGACACAAGTGACTTAAAGCGCTTAGAGCCCTAAATCAGAGAATAGGCGCTATATAAAAACCATATTTTCCTGACTATAAGGCGATACTTTTTTCCCCAGACTGAGACCCCTGCGCCTTATAATATGACTACTAAAATAGTAAGAAAATATAATAACAGAATCTGAATTTTGTGCACAATTTGGGGTGTGCGCCTTATAGTCCGAAAAATACGGTAATCGTTATTATTATTATTATTAAGAAATGTAGCATCTTTCAAAGAATTCTTTATATGCACTCACTAAGAAAACTTTCTGTTTGACGTTTTTCTTTTCAGAAAATAATTCACGACTGTTTTAAATGAGATTTCATCTCCATGTATCTTAAAGACCCACCACATCCATGAGTGAAAATTAACGTGTTTTCCCTCTATCGCACGTAAGAAATCTTATTTCGACCAGGTGTGACTCCCATACAAATGCCCCCAAATTCAAATAGAAAAACTCTATACCGATTGGTTCTCCCACAACGAACCACTACAAAAGCAAAGTCAGGCAAAATTGTGGTCTAAGGGAGCGAAGCGAGTTTAGGTATGGTGTGCACACAGATTTACTTCCCTTGAAGCAAATGCATAAAATTGACAGCTATCTATTAATTCCGGAACGACTTGAATGAGTGAAGAACCAAAACTACTTTATTTACTCTTTACATTCTTCTTTACATTCGTGCCTCGTCTCATTGCTCAAGCCTGTCTTTCCATCTCACACTTTCATGCGCAGTGTATTTGTTTGTGTGGTACTTTGGTCAGTGACGTTGCAGTCTTTTTCAGTTTAAAAAAAAATATATATACTTTATTAACTATAAACTAAAAGAGCTTTTTCTAAATTATGAACTTGGTTATTAGTACATATAGCTAATGCAAAATCCACTTCTCATTCATAAGAATGCTTATCATGTTTCCTTATTTCGTTCAGCCCTGATCAGACAAAGCGCTGATTATCAGCAACCAACTTAGATCTAGATTTTCAACTGCAGAATCGGCCCCCTACAAAATTACAAATGCCTATCATGCTCAGAAACAACACAAAGCATACTCAAAACTTTTGGTTCCACAGCAATTAATCATGATTTTCTGGCATCGAGCAAGAGTCTAGCTGATTATCTGGACAAAGGTGAAGTTTAGCTACCCCCTCGTGTTTGCGGCTTTCTATCTCAATGTATCAGACTTTCTGTTCCACAGGGAAGGCTACAAGGCAAAGAGGTACTTCTTAGTGAAATGTTTTAATGAGAACATTTGGTGGTAAGGGCCGGAGGGTAGGGAAATCCCTAAAACAAATTAAGAAAGCACTATTGGCAGTATTGCTCATCGTTATTTCAAGTTGCTCAAAGGGAGAGGGGTGGGGGTGGCTCAGGTAATTACCTCAAGTCCACTTTTCACCATAGTCTATTATGGATTACACTCTTAAACTTTCCCGTGAGGATACCGGGGGTCTTTTGTAAAAATAAAAAAAAGTTCCCCCACCTTCTGGAAGTTCTGTGCTTGTAGCTTCCTCTAATCTGCCACTCTCTTTGACTCTGCCTTTTTCCTTTGCTTTCTATCATCTATCGGGAATGTCATCCTTGGACCCGAGAGACAACCATCTATCATCAACTATCTTTCTGACTTATTGGTCCATTCTCCTGCCTTTAAAAAAAAATATTCAAAATAATTTTTCTCCTTTGAGCTCCTCAGAAATTGTAATGTGTCGGCTGTATGCAGCGGGGAGACCAGTGAAAAATGAAAACCGGACACATATGTACCTTACCCATTATGGCCATATGGCCTGGGAACGCAGAAAAAGAAGAAGAAGAACACTCTTTAAGCAACCTGCTGAAAGCACTATTGCTCATCGTTATTTCATGTGGTTCAGGGGAAGAGGGTGGGGGAGTGTCTCATTTGTATATATAATATTACAGCCAAGATTAAACACAACTGACTACAAGGATCATGTATTAAGCACGTTTATTAACACTACACAGTATGCATGATAAGCAAGGAACACGGAGACAAAGGCTTGCTGCTGATAGCGTGTCTCAGTAGTAGGAGAGAGCGAGTAGGCTAGAAGTAGACAGAGCGGGACGGGAGGGATAGCGTTGTTTTGGTGCCAGACTGACCAATGGAGAGTGTAGCATGCGCTGTGGACGTGTGCACGTAAGTGTTAGAGCAGGAAGAATGAGGTCAGCTAGTTATTCAATAGTTGTTGCAACTATGGCTACACACCTATTAATGATATCACTACAGAGGGATAGCGTTGTTTTGGTGCCAGACTGACCAATGGAGAGTGTGGCATGCACTGTGCACGTGAAGAGCATAAGTGATAGAGCAGGAAGAATGAGGTCAGCTAGTTATTCTACGAGTTGTTGCAACTATAGCTACACACCGATATCACAACACTCATTATTACCCCAAGTCCAACACTCAGGCCGATGTCCAAGTCACTGGTCTGTTTCCTGGTGGGGAAGTTGTTCTCACAGTGCATGGAAAAGGTGAACACTCTGTTGTTCTCCTCAAATATCTTGGCCGTGCCATCCCCCTGAAAGAAACAGTGATTAACAAGCTGTAGTCTTGCGCATCGTGCATACGAAACTCCAAACTAAATTGCTATGGAATGATAATTCAATAAAATTAAAACAAAGCCATGTCAATCAAGCACTACTACTGCCAAGCAGAAACAACAAAATGACACACACAACACACACACACACACACACACACACACACATACACACACACACAACACATACCACATTCTGTAACGGGTCCTCAGGCTAGGCTAATGTCTGAGATTAGGCTAGTAATGCATTTGTTTTGTCTGTCAAGGCAATATAATAATAATAATAATGAATATTTAGGGCGCTTAATCTTAACAAAAGCCCTAAGCGCTTACAATCATGATAAAAACAATACTAACAAAATGAAAAGCTAGACAACACACAAAACACTCACATGAACTTGAGGTCAAACACACACACACACACACACACACACACACACACACACACACACACACACACACACACACACACACACACACACACACACACACACCAACAAAACACACACATACACACACACGCACGCACACACATGACTCAATGGATAACCTTTGCAGGAGGAGGAGGAGAAAGATTATGTTTTGAAGAGAGTTGCGAATCACTGAACAGAATCACAATGTTGTACAGAGGAATACTACCTGAAAGTCCAATTTAGTCTTGTAAATAAACATGAAAGAACACATTACAGCTTGTGAGTCTTTCAAGAAGAACACAACTATCAATGGGAAATGTTCAGTCTCAGCTGCTTAAGGCACACATCGGACAATCCAATTTTGCAGGATATAATAAAGATATCTACATGAAATTTTGCACACTGATACAGAACATTACCCTGACCATACAATGCCTAATTTGAAGTATGGAGTCCACCTACAAAAAATTAACACGAAATCTTAGCCCCTCAACAGCGCTGGATTCAAGCACTGCATGGTGATGCTGATCATTTGTCCACTTTCCTAAGACATCAAAGAGTGCAATAGTCATAAAATTAGCATGTCTGAGTTGTTAACCCACGTTCTTTGTCTCACCAAACAATAGAAACAAATTCACAGGATCTCGTTTGAGACAAAGAACGCGATTTGGATATAGGCGGCCCCTGGACCCCTACCTTTCAGGTTTTCCATGATTTTGTAGAAGCACCTGCCTCACCTGGTGCACATCGAGGTCCACAACGAGCACCCTGCGCACAGTGCCGTCGTGGATCAGGGCGGCAGCGGTCACTGCCATGTCGTTGATGAGGCAGTAGCCCGAGGCGTGGCCGGGGAAGGCGTGGTGCGTCCCTCCCCCCGTGCTGCAAGCCAGGCCACGCTCCAGGGACAACCGGGCCGCCAGTAGGGTGCCCCCTGAAACAGGGAATGAACAACTTACGTGTGGTACAGTGGAACCTCCCTTATAAGACCTTCAAAAATCATCCAAAATGAGGTCTTATAAGGGAAGTAATTTTAATACTTACAAAGAAGGGCAATGTCTCAGAGAAGTAGGTCTTATATGTGAGGGAGTCTTATAATGGGAGGTCTTATAAGGGAGGTTCCACAATATTAGGCATTAGGTATTATATGGTCACAGAGGCGTCTAAGTACTCGGTTTATCGTCTCATCCAAAAGTGTGGCAAGTTTAGATATTGGATGTTGATTTTTATGTGATGCCGAGAGTCTTGTTGTTCTCAACATAGATCTATGCAAACCATCAAGCAATTTTGTTGTTGTCTTACCCTGGCTTAAAGACTCCAGGGATCATCCCAAAAGCTGAGGCACTTGAACACTATGGTACAAATGCAACAGCTAGGGATGAGAACATTTATGTGTGTGACCGTTTTTGATTACCCCGCCATGTTGGCAGCCACACTCCGACTTTGGAGGATGAAAGAGGGAATGAAAAACTATGCACACACACAGTGCTGAGAAAGATCTATTTCCTGATAACAAAAAGATAACAGTACACACAAAGGGCTATGACCGGGGGGGGGGGGGGGGGGGGGGAGGGAGGTCCAGGACACACACACACCCCCATCCAAAAAAAAAAGGAAAAAAAAGATAAAGAGAGAAACATACTCAGTTAATGCCATAATGTAAGCTTATTCTCACAGGAGAACCCTTCGTTGCATTTTTTATAATCAAATTAAAGTCAGACCACCAATAGCACCCCCAGCGCTTGGAACCCTCCCTTCCATGGCCAACTGATCTGCCCATGTTTATTTCCTGGAAAAGTTAACAAAAAAATAAACACATACACAGGGCTGAGACAGTGTGTGTGTGTGTATGTGTGTGTGTGTGAGAGAGAGAGAGACAGAGAGAGTGAGTGTGTGTGTGTGTTATGTGTGTGTGCATGTGTGTTTGCATGCATGCTTGTGTGTGTGTTTTTATGTGTATGTTTGTATTTCACCTATGCATTTGTGTCTCTGTGCTTGGAGTAAAAGTTGCCAAGTGAATATCTGATGATTACTATGTATATTTGATGCTGATTTTTAAAAATTCTATACATCATAAATAATTAACTTTCGGTCAATACAGATTGGGCCTCTAAATAATCCAAAACAATTTGTGTGTGTGTGTGTGTGTGTGTGTGCGTGTGTGTGTGTGTGTGTGTGTGTGTGTGTGTGTGTGTGTGTGTGTGTGTGTGTGTGTGTGTGTGTGTGTGTGTGTGCTCCTGTTAACTTTCATTGTTTCCATGTTATCTACATCTCCATGTTATCTACATGTGCCTATTGTTTGTGTAGAATTGTTTTCTTCAATGTATGTTGTGTAACTGACCAGTTAATGAAATGTTTTTATTATTTATTCTGTATTTTATGTGCAAGCTGGGCAACAAATTTCTTCTGTTTGAAGACAATAAACTGATTTGATTGATTGATTGAAAACGCTGGTAAAATCTGCTAACCAGTTTCATAGCGGCATCTGTCGACCAGACCCTTCGACCAGGGAAAACCTGAAATTCTCTGTTCCTGGGAAGTTGTCTGCCCTTCAAAAAATCTTTGCACGTAATCTTCATCATGCACCAGGCACGCTGTCTCTGCAGAAATCTTCTCTGGTTCCACCACCTGACTCATCGAGATGACGCCATCTTTACGCAAGAAGCGTAGCACCCCGTGAAACTTTCGCATGGCGAAGCGGTGGTCCAGCGGAAGCTCGCTGACGTACTTGTCGTGGTGAATGATGGGAAGGCCTTTGATTTCTTTACGCTTAATCTGCAAAAATAATTTTCAAAATAGACATTTGTCAAATCATGGTTGTGACATTAAAGACCCACCAGATCAAGTGTCAAAATCACAGGTTTCACATGTTTTCCCTCTTATAGCTGGTAAGAAATCTTGTTTTGACCAGGTTTGACTCCCATACAAATGCCCTTAAATTCAAAACGAAACCTTTTAAAGAGCAGCCTCAATTTGAAGTTGGGGGAATTTGTATATGGGTCACAGCTACCCAGAAAAAAACAAGGGACTTAAACGTGGTGGGTCAGTGCGTCTTTAAAAACAAGCCAAAAGGGTAACAATGCTTTCCAGTTGGGAGAAAAAGTTGAAATACCAGATTGGACACACTCACACACACACAAAAGCGTGTACATACACACACACACACACACACACACACACACACTTCTTCTGCATTCCCAGACCATATGGCCATTATGGGTGAGGTACTTATGTGTCCGGTTTTCAGTTTACATTGATCTCACCGCTTCAATCAGACAACACATTCCGATTTCGGAGGAGCGGACACACACACATAGTGACACAGTATCATTTCTAATTCCATACACTAGTCAAAACCATTGGCGCTTACCTTTTCAACATAATCTGCCATGCTACACATGGACCGACAGAACATTTTACTGCCTCTGTGTAGTGATGATGACGACGACAATGATGACATTGATGATGATCTATTTTTGGCACTGTACTTAGCTGATGACTCAAACATCCTCTTTGACATACAGTGAAGCAGTCTTCTGTGGATTTGAGAATGGCAACAGCACACCATGCTTGCAGAACTGAAAACACACAGTCATATAAAAATAATTATCATAGTAATTGGTTCATTCATTTATTACAATATTATAATTGTGTAACTTTTGCATTTTCATACATAGGCTTATGCCTGATTAATTATTAAGTGAATGAGACACAATGTGTGTATGTCAGAGAGAAAGAGAGAGAGAGGGGGAGAGAGAAAGAGAGAGAGAGGGGGAGAGAGAATGTGTGTGTGTACATGTGTGTGCATGTGTGTTTGTGTGTGAGGGTAGCCTCTGTGTGTGTGTGTGTGTGTGTGTGTGTGTGTGTGTGTGTGTATGTGTGTGTGTGTGTGTCAGCGGTGTCACAGAGAGCGAGAGAGAATGTGTGTGTGCATATGTGTGTGCACGTGTGTGTGTGTGTGTGTGTGTGTGAGGGTAACCTCTGTGTGTGTGTGTATCACTGTATGTGTATGTGTGTGTGAGGGTAACCTCTGTGTGTGTGTGTGTGTGAGTGAGTGTCACTGCTTTTTTTTTTTTCCACCTCAACTTGAACAGTAAATTGACTGTAAATTGACGTGACGTACTGTAGTATATTATTGCTATTACTAAACACAGTGGCTACGGGCACGGCGTTGCTGCAACACTCACGACCATGTAACTCTTTTTAGTCCAATTTTTTCGTCAACAAATGCATTATCTTATTTTGTATATTTAACACATCTTGGTAAGGAATAGAGTTAGGGATAGGGTTCGGAACATGTGAAAGTTAATATGAGTAGTTTTTGAAGACATTTGCGCACAATTTATGCGTCCCGTGATTGAGCGCCGTACCCGTAGCCTGGAGTATGTGAGATACGGGCCCGTACCTTGAGCCTCTGCCATTACTAAAACTTCTGCACTAGAGATTCTAGTGTGTTAAAGTGAAAATAATCACTGCTTTACGCCCTCTTTGGCCTTTCGGCCATGTGGGGCATTGGGATTTTACTTGGGGATATAAAGGGGGGCGGGTTAGTGTTAAATGACCAGAGAAAATAATGTTTTACGCCCTCTTTGGCCTTTCGGCCATGTGGGGCATTGTTAAATGACCAAAATGAATGAAATTTTGGTGTTTTACGTCCTCTCTTGTTAAATGACCACCAACTGGACAAAACACTTGAACAGTAACAACTACTGAACTAGCACACATTGTGTGACATTAGTTTTACTAAAAAGGTTTGACAGTTTTAACCAAATTGCAATTTAAACCTACAAATCAAATCTTTCTTTTAAAGAAGAAAACAAAAAAATATTTCTTAAATATTAGACTATGTCACTATTTAGTATAAAAGTACTCCAAACTCTCTAAGTCACTACAAAATAACCTCAGGGTCATTCAGTCACATTTCCCTTGAAATGTTAGTTATTTCCCCTCCCTCAGGGGAGTCTTTCTTTCAGTTTCAGATTGTAATATTTGTTGGCCTACACAGTATTTTATTTGTAAAAAAATAAAGGGAGTATGGTAAAAGGACTTGCAGGAAGAAACACACGCACAAAAACCGTGCACTTCCAATTAATTTAAAAAAAAATATATAAAAAAAAGTTAGCAGAGCGTGGTTTCGATCCACGGACCTCTGGGTTATGGGCCCAGCACGCTTCCACTGCGCCACTCTGCTCCATGTAAATATGGTGACAAATAAAAAATATATAAATTAAAATAAATTGACAAAACTTTCAGTCTTACATTTCTTGAGCTTTATTTTTGAAAAATGTCTTTTGTATTAATGCTTTATTTCAACCATATAACAGGTTAACAAAACAAACAAAAATACTCATTAAAAAAAACCGCCCACTAAAACATGGCTATGTCGTGTCTATAGGTACGCATTAAGCTTAAACTCTTGCGTTTTGGTAAGTGAACCTTCTTCTTCTACCAGTTGGGGATGTTTATCCTGCCCCGCGATCACTGGTCTTCATTCAGACCATTGATAGAGCACAGAATGCGTGCTATGTGAATTTGTGTCATCCATCCCACTGGCACACCCGGTCTACTCGTATTCTCTTCTCGTACTACCCCCTAAAGTGCAGCAGAATCTTCAACGTGATGAAGTTGGCTGCCTAAGGCGAAGAAGAAGATGGGCTTCTTCTTCTTCTATCTGCGTTCCCAGGCAGCCATAAGGTATGCATGTGTCCGGTTTTCAGTGTTCATTGGTCTCACCGCTGCATACAGCCAACACATTCCAATTTCGGAGGAGCTAAAAGGAGAAAAATTAGTGGAAGATTTATTTATTTCCAGTAAAGGCAGGAGAATATGGGCCAATAGGCTAAGGCAGAAAGATAGTAGATGACAGAAAGCAAAGGGAAAAGGCAAAGTCAAAGAGAGTCACGTTGGCAGAGGAAGTTACAAGCACATGACAGTAGGCCTAATGGGTTGGGGTGGGCAGCCCAGGGATGGGCTTTAACGTGTGCGCAAGATCATCTTGTGCATGCGTTCGCACACGGGACCTCGGCACTACACCACTCTACTATACACTACACGTGCGCACGTGCACACATACGCACACATTATGGCGCGCGCGCGCTGACATACGTACGTAGGCTATAATCTCTCTCTACTGACCTACCTACCTACCTACCTAATGCCTTACTGGCATTCAGACATACTGACATATTATTCACAGATACGCCCAGAATATTTATTTAGCAAAGGGCGGAGACGGGCACGCAAAGCTGTATATCATACAGTGAAACAATGGAAATTCTAATGACCTAAGACTAATGAGCACTTTGTCAGGCCTTTTCCGTGCCGGTGTGTGACGCAAATCTCTCTCTCTCTCTCTCTCTCTCTCTCTCTCTCTCTCTCTCTCTCTCTCTCTCTCTCTCTCTCTCTCTCTCTCTCTCCCTTCTCCCCCCCCCACCACTCCCAAAGTTTACACCCCCCACCCCCCACCCCTATCCTTTTTTGTACTTCCAGTTCTAAAAGAATGAGTGCACGCTGCAATTGGAATGAGGATCTCAGTGTTTGCATCTTTGTCTGCTGTCTGCCTCAAGCAAAATTTTCAAGAACCTAAACCACTGAACTGATCATAAAGTTATTGTCAGATTTGTCTCCAATGTCCCCGACGATGATGCCCATAATGTTGACACTCCGGTAAATGGCAATGGCCATATTAAATTTACACAATACCATTCAGTGAATCTGATATTTATGACAAACTGATCAACATGAAAATTGGCAGACTTATTATTGAACCTATTAAAGCAAGTGAGTCTGATTTGTTTTATGACAATGCGTACTATTAAAGACAATTAATGAACCGATCAATATGAAAATTGGGAGATGGAATTGTTGTAGATTGTTGCACTGCCAAAGAGGTCCATGGTCTTATATATAGTCAGATCACCTAAAATGCTAGATTTATAAATTCTGACTGGAGAGAGAGAGAGAGAGAGAGAGAGAGAGAGAGAGAGAGAGAGAGAGAGAGAGAGAGAGAGAGAGAGAGAGAGAGAGAGAGAGAGAGAGAGAGAGAGAGAGAGAGAGAGAGAGAGAGAGAGAGAGAGAGACAGAGAGAGCGCGTGTGTGTGTGTGTGTGTGTGTGTGGTGTGTGTGTGAGGTGTGTGGGAGTGAGAGAGAGAGAGAGAGAGAGAGTCGGGGGAGAGAGAGAGAGAGAGAGAGAGAGAGAGAGAGAGAGAGAGAGAGAGAGAGAGAGAGAGAGAGAGTGTGTGTGTGGTGTGTGTGGGTAGTGTGTGTGGTGTGTGTGGTGTGTGTGTGTGTGTGGTGTGTGTGTGTGTGTGTGTGTGTGTGTGTGTGTGTGTGTGTGTGTGTGTGTGTGTGTGTGTGTGTGTGTGTGTGTGTGTGAGAGAGAGAGAGAGAGAGAGAGAGAGAGAGGAGATGATTGAGAGGAGAGAGAGAGAGAGAGAGAGGAGAGAGAGAGAGAGAGAGAGAGAGAGAGAGAGAGAGTTAATGGAAATTGGAAAATGGTGTTCCAGTCATCACACCCTAAACTTCTGAACCGATCATGATGGAAATTGGCAACAACAAAAACATCCTCCGGACTGATGCCCGACACTGATGTGCATTATCTCAGTCCAATTCAAAGAGCAAACTGCATCAATATATTACTCAGCTACACCTATTCAAATTTGTGGATTAGGTTTAAATGGCTTGCCATTTCAATTGTTCTACCGACTTTCAGCGGTGCGGTGCCGGTGTCACTGGAGCAATGACCGTAACTTCGTTTTCTTCTTCTTGTTCTTGTTGTTCTTCTTCTTCTTCGATCGCTCAGACAGTTTCCTGTCAATGAGCGCAGATGCGTCATGCTGCCGTTATGCGCCTAACTAAGAAATAGTTAGGCCCAGATAGTTCGACTTCGGCTGGAGGAAATCTTTTTTAAAAGCGTTTCTTGAAAGAAAAAAAAAATGAAAAAAAGGCAGGAGAATGGACTGGTAAGACAGAAAGATAGTTAAGATGACAGTAAGCCGAAAAGGAAAAGGCAGAGTCAAAGAGAGTGACAGATTAGAGGAAGTTACAAGCACAGAACTTCCAGAAGGTGGGGGAACTATTTATGCAAAAGACCCCCCGGTATCCCCACCGGGGGGACCGGGGGAGGGGGGGGGGGGGGAAGGGCCGGGGTGTTCTTGTTCGAGACAAAACAATTAGCGGCAAAATGGAAATACAAGAATTGACTTGTTTCACATAATGAATTATTAGGTGGTTGACCTACTGTTCTACTGGCCCGTTTTACCTACTATCCACGTTGATGCTGACTTTCGCATGTTGCTTTAAAAAAAGAAAAGAAAAAAAAGAGTAAAAGTAAAACAGAAAACAAAAGAAAAAGAGAAACTAGAGCACTAAGACGCTAGATCACCATCCGCGCGGCAGTATTTTCGGCTCGCAGTCAGCTTCGTCTCGCAGCTGGTAACGAACCTTTAAGGGGAGGGGTGATGCTAATGAAAAGAATAAATACAAAGAAAAACTAACGGGGAAAGGGTCATGACATTTTAGACACTTGTAGCAAGAACAAGTATTGCGCGCGCGCACGCGCACACACACACACACACACACACTACAATCACATGCACAAACACACACACACACACACACACACACACACACACACGCACACGCACACGCACACGCACACGCACACGCACACGCACACGCACACACACACACACAGAGTGACAGCGCGCGCGCGAAACGAAAGAAAGAAAGGATTAATAATAAAAAGTTTACACAGAAGATCCAAGATTCTTTGATCAGCCAATGCATCATAATACAAAGGAAATCGAAGGGAATTGAAGTAAAGAAAAGAGTAAAATCAGTGGATGGAAAAAAAAGGAAAACTAAAGAAAGAAGAAAAAGAAAGAGAAGAAGAAAGGAAGAGAAAAGAAAGAAAGAAACTTCAAAACTACTTGAAAGAAAGAAAGAAAGAATTTAACCCCTTGACTGCCAGAGAAAAAGAAAAGAAAAAAAATCATTGGTCAAATCATGCCATGAAAAAGACAACTGATAGAGCCAATGTAGCAAAATGGTCTGGGGAAATAACTCTCTTGATTGTGTTAGATAAAAAACAAAACACCAGCACATCAGAGTTATTCCTCTTCATCTGATGGCGTCATCAGTGATGTCATCAAATCAGGGGATATAACTCTCTTGATCGTGTTAGAGGAAAAACCCCAGCATATCAGTTATTCCTCTTCATTTGATGACGTCATCAGTGATGTCATCAGGTCAGTACGTGATACGTTGGTGGCAGTCAAGGGGTTAAACTAACCCATATATGTGTGCCCCTTTTCTGGCCCTAACCATGCATCCACCATTGTTGTACGTGTTTAGCACTGACAAGCTACAGCCTCAACTCACATGTCAACACCGATCCATTTGTTACGCCTAATTAATGTCTGTCTATGCAGCGAACACCCCCCGCGCATATTGTGTTATGTAAACTGGAGACAAGTTTGGAAATGGTGACGCACCTACTCACCTTTGCGTTATTAGATATTGATATTTCTTTTCTATATTATAAATGCAACTGTATGACTGGGTTAAGTGGGTTTCACATAGACTAACTACAGCATTATGTTTTCCGCATATCTGCGCGTGTGTGTGTGTTCGAGAGAGAGAGAGAGAGAGAGAGAGAGAGAGAGAGAGAGAGAGAGAGAGAGAGAGAGAGAGAGAGAGAGAGAGAGAGAGAGAGAGAGAGAGAGAGAGAGAGAGAGAGAGAGAGAGAGAGAGAGAGAGAGAGAGAGAGAGAGAGAGAGAGAGAGAGAGGAGAGAGAGAGAGAGAAAGAGAGAGAGACTCGAGCGAGAGAGGAAGAGAGAGAGAGTGAGAGAGAGAGGTGAGAGAGAGAGAGAGAGAGAGAGAGAGGTTGTTCGTTCTTTAGTTTAACGTCTGTTCACCCGCAAGTGATATTAGACCCAAAAAAAACAACAACAACAAAAAACAAAAAAAGTATTGAAGTGAGAGTGTGTGTGAGTGCGTGGATGGTAGTATTATTATGTGTTTTCCCTACACATCTATTCATACAAATCTAACTGAGTGCATATAAAAATTACATTAACAAATATATAAGATGGGAGGAAGTGGGGGACATACAGTAACATTTCAAACTGACTTATGTAACATGAAGAGTTAAACAAGTGTGTCTTAATTTATAAATGGCTAACAACAAAAATATAATAACACAATTTAAACCAACAATTAATTAGTAACTCAAAGAAAAATACCAACAGGACTTATGTGCAGGATTTCTGAAAAACGTTTAAGGAGATTAAAGTTGTTTAATATTTTTTCAATGGTTAAAGGCGTTTGATGGTTCAGCAATTCACCATCAGTTTTGTTGATTTGTTCT
>JAGGCT020000848.1:0-25000 GCA_017654935.2 Phymorhynchus buccinoides
CCTTACCCATTATGGCCATATGGCCTGGGAACGCAGAAGAAGAAGAAGTAGTATTGGTAATCTTAAAAGCATTAAACAGTCTTGCTCTATACAGTTTTCTTTCTAATTAGTTTCATCTTTTACCGCCAGTATTTTATATAAGCAGGGACATGTTCTATGTGGGGGAAAAAAGACAGTAAATTATTGTCCGTAGCTTTGTTCCATAACTCAATTAATAGCCTGTTGCAATAAACACAATGGGCTATCATAGTATCAAACACAAGAGCTCCGGGGTGATCAAACTTGAATAGAATAAAATAAAATTGCACACTCCAACCAACATATGACCTTCCCTTTCCCTCCTCATCTCATCTGCATCAATCATGTCTTCGACTGTTTGCATGCCTGTGTGCTCACTTGTTCACATGTGTGGGAGTGTATGAGTATGTGTGTGTGTAACAGAAAGATTGTACCAAAAGAGTGAAAAGACCCTTAAGTTATAGCTGTAGAATACATAGGTGCTCCTGGGAAATTAAAAAAATCCTGCAAGACAGGGGTCCAGGGGCCGCTTAGGCCCCGGCGGAGGGCAGGGACAGCGCCCCTCCTGAAGGGAAACAAGCTGAAGGGAAACAACAGTTTCCAATGTAATTGACAGGCTCTCGTTGCGCTTTCACCTCTGGTTAAACTTCATGACCTCTACAACCAGCAAAACGCATCTTATCAAATTCTCATAATCCGGCGACGCCGGCTCCAGGCAATAAAAAAAATCCTGAACTTCAAGACATCCTAAAAGCAGGAGCATCCATGAGAATAGAAGTAAGCCCTTTCTTAATATTACTAATATTATCAGGGAAAATCATAATCCCTGTATTGCATGTCATACCTCTTTGCAAAGGATTCTTTCGAGTCAAACGGTTCATGGAAGAAGACAGGAACACTAGGCACAGGTCTCCGATACTTGGGCTGAAAAGGAAATAAAAAATTAGAACTCCACAAAATAGCACTTAATTTCAAGTTTTTACAAGCAAACAAGTTCAGATCTGATAAGAGTGATGAGCTTTTTATTGGACTTTTTGAGAGTTCTTTACTTTTATTTATTACATCACTATCTTCGCTCTAAGCCTTACTCAGTTACTGTTTCCAGTTTTACACAACAAAAGACATTTTTATCTAGGTAATTGACCAAAACATTAAAAAAATATTAATTCAATACTTCTTTCAAATGGGAAAAATCAGATAGGCATTACTCTTGGTGGATTGGAAACTACCCTGCCAATTTTATTTTTTTTGCTGTCCCATCTTCTGGGCCGTACAGTGGCGTTGCTCCCACGCCGCTCATTCCTAATCCCAACTCACAGCTACACCCCGGTTTGTTCAAGTCGCAGAATCCGAGACCAGCAGTCCAAGGGGAGCGAATCTACATTAGGCCGTCAGGAGGCAACTAACTGCACTTCTGCTGAGTCAACCCTGCCAATTTTCTTCTCAATCACTCCCGGGGTTTAACTGAGAAAAGTGGAAAAGATTATCACTTAATACGTACAGACACACTGAGACTAGTGAGACATAAAAGGTTTTTTTGTTTAAAAAAAAAATCTTATTACAATACATACAGGCAAACATAAAACGCACAATCTTATTTTGTTCTGGATGTGAGGTTCTCCTGTAGCTACAACAGGTAAGGTAGCACAATTAAAATTATACAAACAGAACACCAAACAGAAATTTTTATTTTTAAATAATAATATTGATACTTAGTAACTTACTCTTTCCCTTGGAGCTTCTTCAACAATTGGCTCGTCATCTTCCACCTCTACCTGCCCCTCCTCTTCATTAACATCGTCATTGTCATCTTCGTCAACTGCAGAGTTGTCCCCTCGAGCAATGCTCACTAGGGCCAACCCAAACACTGAGAGCAGCAACAATGTACGCCAAAACCTCATCCTGCAACAGTTAACGCCACTGTTAATTGAACAGTGATCAACTCATCTAAAAGTAAAAGCAGCCATGCTCAGGAGCAGATTTGTCTGCACAGAGGGACATAAGATTCCAGCCCGGCCCTCCGCAAGAGCAGCTGCCTCCTCTGCTATCTGGAAGTCATAGATGGACACGGCACTCATGACACTGGCATGTATACATAAAGAACTGCTGCCTGTCTCAGTGTCTGTCGTTTCCGACGACTGCCAGATAGCAGAGGGGGCAGCTGCTATTCTGGCGGGCTGGGCTACAATATATATTATAGTGTAGAAGCCTTGCCCAGGGTACATCCACACTCTCTTGGCACAATGGATTTGAGGAACATAAATGATAAAGAACTAGAAGAAGGCCTATACATTGTACTTAGGTAAGTTTAAATAATTACTTCCCTTGGATTTGAAATAATGAATTATTAATTGTTGAGACAACCCACCAAAATGGAGTTACTTTTGCATGCACAGCGACCACATTGGGAAGAAAACATAAATCTTGAAATAATTGAGTTCTCTTTTGCATGTAAATAAATCAACTTTACCCGTTAGTTTGCAACTACGTTGAGCTTTCTGATCTTATCATTGGTCCAAGAAAGTAATTTAGCGGGGAAAACGTCCACTTAACACATCACTCACTCAGAATTTAAGCTACTAGCTGGCTAATGAAATGGCTTAGTAGAAAGATTGATCATTGGCGTGCAGCTATATCACCAGTCCAGAAAAATTCCAGAGGCATGAATACTTCAAATCTAGACCCATTAGATTGCACCCATTTCATTACGCCTGTTAATCTTTTTCTTACCTTCTTCTTCTGTGGTGGCGACCAACTTCTATTTACAGAAGTAAATGTACGCACTTAGGGATGTGACCAAAGGAGAAGAAAGAAAGAAACAGAGGAGAAACAAAACAAAATTGAAACAAAAATGCCTCAGAAGCCTACAGATCTTAGTTCAGCTCGTCCTTGTCCTACAGTTGTTGAAGTTATTCACATTCTTGTTGTTTATTGAAGCAGATTTTAAGTCCAATTTAAAAACAGAAACAAAAAAGTGTGAACCATAGGCCTTTTTGCAGTATCTAGGCAAGACCAATCCGGCTAAAGTAGCGGTCCCCAGGGCCAAACCCCGACCGGCACAGCTCCTGCCCTTCATTTACTACTACTCTGACCAATGGCCCCTAACTCCCTAATTTATTCTTTTTCGATGGATGAGAGCTCTGCGGATGCAGGCTCTCCTCCAGGGGCTGAGGTGTCAGTCCATCTGAGGTGGCACTGCAGCCTGGCTTCGAAGGAACCCAAGGATGGTGCTGCAGCAATGTCTTCTGGGAGGCTGTTCCAATCTGGAGCAGTGCGGGGGAAGAAAGTTCCCTGCCGGTACTGTGTTCGGTGCACTCTTTATCTTTCATTGCATTTGCAGTATTGGAACTCTGAGAAATAGGTGAATAGTTTTATTTCTACCCGTACCTACGCATAGTATACTAAAGGTTATTTGTTGATCAGTGTGCTAAGAAAACTGGGGGGGGGGGGGGTTGTTTGACAGAATCACTTAAATTCAGAACATGGACAAAGTAAGTTACTTAGTAAGCCTGAAAAGAAAATGGAATGTGTGTAAATGGCCACTAGAAGTTGTTGAAGTAGGTCTAGTAGTTCAGCTCTGGGGCCAGCGTTCACATGACGATCGATGATGCTGTTGCCGTGTGTCGCGGAGGCTTAAATGTGCAAAAATAAGCATGCTTTTATGTAACTACAACTAAATATATAATACCCATAATTATATTTTACAAAAACATACACGGCACAACGTCTAACAAAAAATACAATAAAAGTATAAGAGTAGGACGAGAAAAAATAATAACATTCAATAAAATTCATTTATTATTTCTAACGGCCAACGAATTGATCATCATTCCGCGACCGTCACCCACTCGCCGGTCAGCTCACAATCATCGTTCTTAACTAATCATTTCATCAAAAAATTGTCAGATAAGCTGAGTATTATATCAAAATTGAAAAGTACACGGAAAAGACAGAAAATAGTACCTTCTTTCGTTAATAGAGACCTTCAAGTTCAACAATTCAATTGACTTCAGGCAGCCGAGAAGCTTCTTGACTGCAGACGCCAAGAGCAGACAACTGCGTTCCAACGTGGTGTGCTCTCATTTGACGGTTTCGCCCATGTTGGTTTGGAACGCATCATTTCATTGGTCATATTCATCCAAAGGGAAATAATCCTTCTGACGCACGTGGGTGTGTATAAGATGAAAGAGTGCACCGACATTTTTAACTTAGTAGTAGTAGTAGTAGAGGGACTGGCTTCTGCCTAAACCTCGCGGCTTATAATATGTCCCATCCAGAATATTTTCTCTAATAAGGTTGCATTTGCATGCGAAAACAATCAAACTATGATTGCAATATCAATCATAATTATAAAACATTTCACTAAAATTTTCATTTTTGTCAAGTAGATTTTTTAAGGCGTTAGTAGATGGTGCATTTTTTAGTTCAGGTGGCAGCAGTGACTGAGTGAGTTCCAGGAGTTAGCAACTCTGTTACTAAAACAATGCTTTCGTTTGTTAGTATTAAACCGTTGAACTTGTACTTTCCCCTCTTGGTTTCTAGTTGTGTCAGACAAGGATGGTGAGAAGAGAGATTCAAAACTGATATCAACTAAGTTGTGAAAATTTTTGTACATTTGAATGAGGTCACCTCTTATCCGCCTACCCTTTAGTGAATGCAAGTTCAACAGCTTTAATCTATCACTGTAGGTTAAATCTTTACAACATTTTACTAATTTTATCAACATAACTTTTTGTGTTCACCCACACATCCACTATACCTACCGGTTGTTACCGTTTAAAAAACCTTTTTATTGTTGTTTCTTTCCTCTGCCAAAAATAAGCTATAACAATGGTACCAGAGTCTATATATCTTCATTTTAAAAATAAAAGAATAAAATACTTGTCTAGATTATGTAACGTCCAGATTTTTCCCTTTCTAAGTTTCTTTTTTTCTGATTTGTGTACTTGCATTGTATAAGACTAACTTCATTTTTGTGTGCATTTTTTTCAAATTATTTTTCAAACAAGGCAAATACATACTTTTTTCACACACACACACACATTCTTATTCTCCTCTCATTCTGATTCTTCCACTCCAGCTTAACCTTTGACCTTGCTATGCATCATTATTATTTTTCTGTGTAAATCACTTATGTGAATAGGCATTAAATTGAAGAACACATGCATACACACACATCGAGTTTTTTTGTTTTTTTAAAAGAGACACAAGGAATGGTTGCAATTAAAATGTTGCCCGAAGAAAAGTTTTAAACTTTTTAGTTGTGCTTTTTTTCACAATCGCATGAATCAGCATTCAGTTTAATATTTAAAAAACACCATCACACTGTTTAAATCTTTTCAAACAGCTGTCACTACAACATGGCATCTGAATCTATAATGCTTGCTATGGCATAGCAAATGTTACCAGCCTTGACAAACATGTCAAATCAACATTATATGTGATCATCGATGCATAAATCAATATGCTATGTTGAAATTCATAGATAAGTGTAGATTTAACAGGTTGGTAGACTGGAGCAAGGTCATGTATGGTGCGAAGTAATGTTCACATTTATCATCTTGACCTTGACTTTTGAACTATAGTCTCTTTTAGCAGTGGCTATTAGTTCGAACACCATTGGCCATACATCAACAAAACCTATAAATATATTCTTGATCAGCATGACATAGGCAACGCTGTGGCTAACATTTGAAGCCTCTTGACCTTGAGGCTGTTCAAGAAAACCATTCATTACAACCATACATATTCTTGATCATCATCACTCAAGGAATGCAGTGGGAGACATTCTGAAGCTTCTTGACCTTAACCTTTGACCTTGCTATGCATCAGCCTGGCTGGGTTAGCACTGTCACAGTGCATTTCTAGTTTTTGTTTGGTTCGCATATCCATTTGTCCATGCGCGCATCTTTACATAATACAAAACAGAATGCTTTTGCCAACTGACACATCAAACCCTGATAAGTACGCGAGGGATCTTTGCACCCGTTCGGGTTCAGCCTTGTTTCTCCCTTTCCCTCCCCCCCCCCCTCCACTCCCCCCTTCCCATTTTGTACTCACAGTTCTAACAGAACAGGAGTACATTGGGATGGAAACGAGGGCTGTACGTTTCTCTGTCCATCCGAGTATGCGTCTGTTACTCTCAATGTGACTGAAATGTGTTCCAGCTCAGAGCGCCTTAACCACTGAACCAAAACGTAATGAAACTACGTACAATGGTTCCTTATACCTTGCACTTGCTGCACACGTTGTCTTAATTATTTTGGTCTTTGCCTCGAACTGTGAGTAGCCTACAGTTCTGTTTATATGGCTCCACCGTCTTGTTTTTTGTGTCTACGCAATATCTCTTGACTGCTGAACACCACCCCCACCCCACCCACCACCCCGTGGGGATACCAGGGGAGGGTGTCTTTTGTACAAATAGTTCCCCCAGCTTCTGGAAGTTCTGTGCTTGTAACTTCCTTTAATCTGTCACTCTCTTTGACTCTGCCTTTTCCCTTTGCTTACTGTCGTCTATCTTTCTGCCTTACCGGTCCACTCTCATGCCTTTTTTCAAGAAACCCTTTCAAAAAGATTTCCTCTAGCTGAAGTCGGACTTGCTGTGCCTATTTCTTAGTTAGACGCATAACGGCAGCGCGACGCATCTGCGCTCATAATTGACAGGAAACTGAGCGATCAAAGATGAAGACTGATGAACAAAATCCCTTTCAAATTTGTAGAGTGGTAAAAAGTCTGGAACTGATACATGTGTCCCTCTGAGTGATGTGATGAAATTTGTGCCGAGTTGGAGATGGAGAATCAACCAAAAAACACTTATCTGTCAAACTCAAAGCAGTACATGTACTCTGTGAACCGCTACCAAGAATCACTTCGAACTTTTTTGTATCAAGGTGTATCAACTGAAGTTGATAGTACTGTATCAGCTCACGTTGAGTAGTGTGAGGATATGTATGGAGGGTTAGGGTATCATCCAAGACCAAAATTTGGTGGTGGGTGTGTTGCCATACTTGGCAATACCCTTATTTGACTTTGTTCTTTTTTAAATTTGGCCACACAAATTCTATGTTAAGAGGCTAGTTTAAGACTGTAATGTAGAGTGGCACAGAGGTAACACGTTCGCCTCATATACAATAAACTCTCACTCTGCACTAGGCCTTACGGTCTGAACATGGAGTCTTTCGGATGAGACGATAAACCGAGGCCCCGTGTGCACATGCATTTAGCACATGCTAAACCCAGTGGCAAAGAAAAAAGTTGTCATTCGGTCAAAATTTAGCCCCTCCCCCTCCCCTCCCCTCCTTTCCTTCCTCATCAGTCACAAAAATTGCATGCAAAAATAAATGGGTGGCGCGCCTCTGGCTGTGACGCGCTCTCCAGGTGGGAACAACATGAATTTCACAGACGCCTATGTGACTATAAAGCACCAAATATAATGGCACACACACACACAGAGACATACAAACACACACACCATACACACACACCATACATACACACACACCTCTAACAACACAACCATTCGCTGACAAATTAAAAAAGAAACAACACACTTTATTACCTCTTGGACGAAAAACACTAGCAAAAAATCTTAAACAAGTCAATGTCGTACCGTAGATAAATAAATACATGGTTAACAAAAATATACAAATTTATTTTTGACATGAAATTTACACCAATCGAAATGACCCTTACAACCCACCACATTGTTTTTAATTTATCACACAGATAACGTACAAAACAAGGGTTTAACAGACGCACACACACAAATCAAAACATAACTCAAATTAATATCACAGATCAATGGTTGTTTACTTGGGATTTAGGGAGCAAATGTCGCCCATACAAAAAGCACAAGAAATTAAGAGGCACAATCTGCTTATTTTGTGACATTTCTAAATTACCTCTTTAACTTTAAGGAAACTCATTGGTGCATGACTAAAAACACATTTTTTTCACAGAAATATTGTTCTATGTCTAAACTACCCTAACATATTGGAAATAACTTGATCTGATCTAGGCAAATCATATTTTTATAATTGTACACTCACGTTTAGAAGGGTCCTTAACGTCTTGTGGCCAGGATATAAATAAAGTTGAACTCGCAAAGTGAGAGTGGCATAGGATGTCAAAGGAAATTGGTCAGGGAGATTGTGGAAATGTTATGGCATAATAAGTAGCAGACTACCTCCATGCTTCAGGTTTTTAAAACAAAATGGTTTGGTTTGGTTTGGGCGTTTCAACAGCACAAACAGTTAAGGCACTTAACAGTTCTCAGTAAATATGAGAACTAGAAATGCACTGCTACAGTGCACACCCCATCAGATTTCAGCAGCATATCCAACCACAGTGACCGACACATGAGCAAAACACCAGGAATTTGCCTCCAAACGTCTTAAAACACCCCGTCACCATCCCCTAAAAATGCATAAAATCATGTTCGCATACTCCTCCAAAGTCAGAGTGTGGCTGCCCACGTGGCGGGGTAATCAAAAATGGTCACACACGAAATGTTCCCCTCCCTAGCTGGTGCATTTATAATTTATACTATAGTGTCCAAGTGCTTCAGCTGTTGGGATGATCCCTGGAGTCAGGGTACGACAACAATCATGTTCGCATACAATTATGCATAATGACCACACCGACCAACACATGAGCAAACCATCTTAAATAACCTCCAAACATATTAGCACACACTCTTGACCACTTCACAGCCCCTTTTTCACCATCAACACAGACTTGACAAAATGTGCTTCCCAGGTAGATCCCACCCCGAACTTTGCCTATGATGCATTGATACCAACTATTATTTATACTATAAAGTGGTTAGGCTGTGATGTGGTGCTGCGATTGTGACCAGTGTGACAGTGTAAAGCTCACAATAAGCAGCATGAGATACCATTGGATGGCACAATAAAACCCAACCAACCTACCAAAAAAACTGACCCTATATGTCTATAAAAATGTTGCAATTGTCCATGGAGTTCCAGTTTGGTCTGAGACTTCATGACAGGCTTGTACTCTATGCTTCCTTTCATAATGATATCCAAGCGTTAACCAGGCCCGAGAACTACAGACACCTGCAGTGTTCGTAATAAAATTAGAGCATCCCTCTCAGAATTGCATCTGTCGAGTTGATGAAGCACGACTTCAGTCTTCTTACTGAGTCCATACACTCGCTCTGGATAGGAGTCAGCCCAGGACAGAACAAAAAAAACTTCAACTCTTTGATGGGATTCAAACCAAGGACCACTAGTCCGTGACATTACCACTGCACCACAGCCACTGACATAACTATAACACAAAGTCTTTATGACCTTGCGTAACTTACTTTATTTGAGTTATAACGAGTGTTGATTGTGTGTGTGCGCGCACATGCCTAAATGTGTGTGTGTGTAATTGTATTCGTGCAAGGTGTGCTTGCCTGTCAAGTCAAGTCAAGTCAAAATGATCTTTATTGAGGGTTAAAGAATAAACGAACAAGGCTTTTTTTCATCCTGCCTGTGTGTGTACATATTCCATATATCCCAAACAAAGGAACCCATGAATTAAGTCCAGGTTTTCCACAAGAGCATTCATACTATTTCCCCAGCACATCCTTCTTCATGCAGTGGAGTTGAGGTTGAAGAGAATGGACTTGAGGTTGAGGGCCAGGAAGGCATTCTCATTGCCGCAGCTTCTCAGCAGTTCCTGAATGATGGTCACGATGGTGTACACCTCAAAGAACTTCTTGTTACTCCTGAAACATAGTCACACAAACTTAATTTTCTCAGAAATTCCTGAATGATGGTCACGATAGTGTACACTTGAAAGAACTTCTTGTTACTCCCGAAACATACAGTAACACAAACTTAGTGCCTGAAGCTGAAGGAAAATGCTATTTAACTACTTCACTGCCTGTGATGTCACTGACGATGTCATAACTTTTGATGTCACAGTCTGCCTAGAATGATGTTTTTTGGCTAAGACAAGTCAGGAAAGATATATATCTCTAGATTATATTCTCAGATTGATTCTAACAGGTTTCTTTTAATTTTCATCATAAGAAAATCGATAATTTCTCAATTCTTCTTTTGGCAGTGAAGGGGTTAAAATAAAGCAAATACAAAGCTAAGGCTAAAGCTAATTACAAATGGGGCAGTGACAAGTGATGGTGGGGACAAAATATGGGAAGGTAAGAAAGAGGTTTCTCTTCAATTTTTGTTTAACCTGAACTGCAAGCAACGGCCACTGTAAAAACCCTGAATTCAGTCTCACAGCTTTCCCCGTGAGAAAAAAATGTTCTCGATAAAAATAGTTCACCCACCTTCTTGAAGTTCTGTGCTTGTAACTTCCTCTAATCTGCCACTCTCTTTGACTCTGCCTTTTCCCTTTGCTTTCTATCATCTACTATCTTTCTGACTTATTGGCGCATTCTCCTGCCTAAAAAAATATTCCAAATAATTTTTCTCCTTTGAGATCCCCTGAAAAACGGAATGTGTCGGCTGTACGCAGCGGGGAGACCAGTGAAAACTGAAAACCGGACACATAGTACCATACCCATTACGGCCATATGGCCTGGGAACGCAGAAGAAGAAGAAGAAGAAGTCTCAGCCTGAAAAGAAGCACCCACGAAGTTCCCACAGACCCACCTGATTTTGGACAACTTCTGCAGAATGATGCTGAGCCTCTCCATGATCTTGGGGTCCGACATGGGGGTGCGGATCACCATGGCGGCGGTGCGGAAAAAAGCCTCATTGCTGCAGCTCTCCAGAAAGGCCGACTGGAAAGGCGAGTCGGTGGACATCTGCAGGAGTAGGTCCACAGCCGTCCCGATGAACGCCTGTGCAAAGTGAAGGCAAAACGCAATCTGTTAGAACTCTTGTGAAGGAAAATAGTTTCAGTTTTCCATTCCAAGAAATCACTGATAAAAAAAAATCCTCTTCTGCTTCTGTTTTCCCAGTCCACGACCATATAAATGTGTGTATGTGTTACGCCCAAAATCCGTGAAATTGCCCATTTCATGAAATGGGCAAAATGATTTGCAAAGTTCGTGAAATACCCAATTTAAAACTTGCTATTTTGAAAAGCACTGTGAATCAAAACAAATTCTTGTTCATAAACACACAGTGAACAAGAACTGGTTCAAACAAATGAGAAATACCTGTAAATCAGTTTTAAATTATTTTACTCATACAACTTTTAAATTTGTGGCTTAAGCATGCACCAGAATAGCATTTGGTACAGTTGGGGGGCAGGTTGAGGGTGAAAATACTATGTAAAAAAATGTGCTACTGTTGAATCAATACCTGGGTGAACAGGAATTGAAAATTTTAATATAAATTGTCCATTCCATGAATTGGGCAAATAGGCAATAGGCAATTTCACGGATTGGGCATAACATATGCGCTTGGTCTTCAGTTTCCTGGCCTCCTCTATATCCCCAGGCAACACATTCTGATTTACAAGGAGATTGAGGAAGAAAATAGTTGAGAAATGTTTCTAGAAAAAAAAGGGCAGGAGAGTGGGACAATAGGACAGAAGAATAGTCGATGACAGTAACTTGAGTAAGTAAATAGTCAAAGAGAGGGGCATCAAAGAACTTCCACCGGGAATAAAAACTGTTTGTACCGAAAGACTATCTCCCCAGTCCTGCCTGTAGGGGGGTCAAAAATTTTCAGCACGTCAAAAATATGAATAAAGTTTGTTTGAAGTGGAATGAAGAATATGAAAACTTGGACTTTAAAATGACAGGAGGTTACGGCACCAAAGGAAAACATAAAAATATTCTTGCTTATTCTGCTTAATATGAAAGTAAAATCACTTTGGCAACCAATGGAAGCCATTAGATTTGGGATACAAATGTTGAATGCAAACACAATATGAAATAATGAGGCTAGGAGAGAGGATATAGTGAAATGAATCAGGGGAAGGAACTTTTGAAAGTTGTGTTTTCAAACAATAGCATACAAAATGCCTTTCCCTCCTGTGTGTAAACAAAAAAAGGTTGGTTATATTTCACACACACGCATGCACACACACACACACACTCACACACACCTTGTTGGTGGGCTTGAGGAGCTGTGTGATGACGGGTGTGGCCTGGTAGTAGAGGAACACACACACACACACACACCTTGTTGGTGGGCTTGAGGAACTGTGTGATGATGGGTGTGGCCTGGTAGTAGAGGAACACACACACACACACACACCTTGGTGGGCTTGAGGAACTGTGTGATGACGGGTGTGGCCTGGTAGTAGAGGAACACACACACACACACACCTTGTTGGTGGGCTTGAGGAACTGTGTGATGACGGGCGTGGCCTGGTAGTAGAGGAACACACACACACACACACACACCTTGTTGGTGGGCTTGAGGAACTGTGTGATGACGGGCCTGGCCTGCTAGTAGAGGAACACACACAGACACACACACACACCTTGCTGGTGGGCTTGAAGAACTGTGTGATGACGGGCATGGCCTGGTAGTAGAGGAACACACACACACACACACACGTTGTTGGTGGGCTTGAGGAGCTGTGTGATGACGGGCATGGCCTGGTAGTAGAGGAACACACACACACACACACACACCTTGTTGGTGGGCTTGAGGAACTGTGTGATGACGGGCATGGCCTGGTAGTAGAGGAACACACACAGACACACACCTTGTTGGTGGGCTTGAGGAACTGTGTGATGACGGGCATGGCCTGGTAGTAGAGGAACACACACAGACACACACCTTGTTGGTGGGCTTGAGGAGCTGTGTGATGACGGGCGTGGCCTGGTAGTAGAGGAAAACACACACAGACAGACACACACCTTGTTGGTGGGCTTGAGGAACTGTGTGATGACGGGTGTGGCCTGGTAGTAGAGGAACACACACAGACACACATCTTGTTGGTGGGCTTGAGGAGCTGTGTGATGACGGGCGTGGCCTGGTAGTAGAGGAACACACACAGACACACACACAGACACACACCTTGTTGGTGGGCTTGAGGAACTGTGTGATGACGGGCGTGGCCTGGTAGTAGAGGAACAACTCTTTGGACACCTCAGACTTCAGCTCCACTTTCAGCACGTCAAAGGCGTGGGCAAGGATGTCCGCTGCACGCACAAACATGGCCAACATGTGGCAGTGCAAGAGGAAGCACTGGGGGGCTGTTTCATAAGAGCAGGTGCTCTGAGTGGTTTGGGCAATACGGCAAAATTGTCTAAGAAACGCCAGTGATTGGCGAAAAGTTTGTGAGCACTCTGACTCCTCCAAAGCTTACAAGCCGAAAACCATCAAGTGACTTTTCCCTCCAGTTTTTTTTCTCTCTCTTGCGAGGACAAGGTTGAAATGGGTAGCATGGAGTTAATGTATTTCTCGTTGCTGATTGGCCCTTTAGGATTGGGTTAAAATAATATTTTTTTTTTACTGATCAGACAAGGTGATTTTTTTTTCGTCAAAGTTTGGTAAAATCATTTCTTAGACCCCTTTAGTCACAAACGTTCTGTACCTGCAGAGCGCCGTCTTGTGAAGCTCACCCCAGGCATCACAGAAGTTTTGCTTAACCATTTCATCACTACAAATAGACACAGATATTATTCAAATCTTGAATTCATTCTTTGGAAGTATGCAAGTTACTTCAAACTAAAGCTAAATATGCCTTTACCAATATCTAAAATATTGGGGGACTGTTGGTGTTGGTCCTTTTTTTTCTTTTACAAAGTTATGCTACGTGATTTAAATATGCGTTTTTCATGTAGTCACATATTCATCCTTGTAAAGGAATATAAAACACAGCACAAAAGAACAAGCATTAGTTGTTATCATGGGAATATTCAGCTTTATTGGGAGTAAAAACTTTGTCAACCAAAGAAATAGAAAGGAATGATATTTTAATCTGTAAACCAGAATGTTATCTCTGCACCATTTCGCAACTTTTTATATCTTTTGGAAAACATTTAAAACTATGTATCCTACTTATACTCATCAAAAGAAGCACCGCATACTCGTCGTGTCTGTTGTAGTGTCTGTATTACATATGTTTATTATTTTGTACGCTTTTAAAATACATCATTTTAAAGAGCGGCCAGAAGTGTAGCAGTGATTTGAAGTGCGACAATTTTGGACCGACAGACCGACCGACCGACCAACAAAGTGAGAGTTATAGGTTTGTGGCTTGAGCCACAAACAAAAACCTTTACACAGTTTCTCTCTGACAAGAATAAAATGTGAGCATTTCCAAACAGTTTTATTACCGTTTCCTCTGCACACTGACCTTGCGATAACGTCTTGAGAATGATGAAGCACGACAGGAGACGCACGTGCTGGTTGTGGCTGCGTAGAAAAAGGGCGTCCCGAGGAGCGTCCCCGCCAGATTCACCTCCCCCTGCCGCTAGTGAGGTGGCGCCACCAGCCCCCACGCCATCGTCCATCCCCCGCAGCCAGCGAGGGCGGTAGATCTCCTCACCCAACCGCCGCAGTGTGGACGATAGGCTGGCTTTCTGAGAAAACCATGTATCAGGTTAAAAGTTTTATTATGGAGTTCTATGACATGTGTATTTTCTTTGTTACAGGCCATGGCCCGGAAACACAGAAGATATGAAAGAAATAAAGTGTCCCCCCCCCCCCCCCCCCCCCGTGGGGATACCGGGGGGGGGGTCTTTTGCATAAATAGTTCCTTCACCTTCTGGAAGTTCTGTGCTTGTAACTTCCTCTAATCTGTCACTCTCTTTGACTCTGCCTTTTCCCTTTGCTTATTGTCTTTCCTGCCTTTTTTTCAAGAAACACTTTCAAAAATGATTTCCCCCAGCCGAAGTCGGACATGCTGGGCCTAATTATTTCTTACTTAGGCGCATAACAGCAGCATGACGCATCTGTGCTCATAATTGACAGGAAACAGTCTGAGCGAAGAAGAACAAGAAGAAGTGTCTGAATCGGTAAACAGAATATGAAAGATGTATCACACAGATTCATACGCTCATATAATGTACTTAGTAAGCCAAATAGAAACATGAACGGAGAAACAAATGAATAGATGAATGAACGAGTATATGTGAAGAGGAAGATGAATAGAGAAATGAGATTGGATGATTAGACAGACAGAGCGATACAACTTCTTCTCTTGATGACCTAACACAGAATTGCTCCCTGTGGACAGCTGATTTCAGGTCTGCAACTTGACATAATAAACAGGAGTGTGGTCGGCTGCACGCTGAGACTCAGAATGAGCGACGTGGGAGGGGAAAAAGCCCTTGCAGGAACATATTTGCAAAGAAGATGGCAACCCACCTGTTGGCTGGTGCCCTGTTCTATGAGCAGGAGAGACCAGTAGATGAACTGCAGACAGGGCAGGGAGCGCTTGACGCTGCCCAGCTGGCTCTCCCGCAGGATCTCCACAAAGGACGGCAGCAACTGCACACAGACACGCACCATTAGAGAAGATCACCTTGTGTACACACAGCAAACACATTTCTCTCTCTTGCTGAATAGTTGTTGTTTTTTCGTAAATCGTTATCCTTGTAAAATAAAGTTCCAAAATATAATTCTGAGATATCCAAAACAAAGATTTTATATTTAATTTCATGAACATAACATCACTTACAGATTATGAAACAAACTGTTATGAAAAGCAACAGAAGTAGACTAAGAAACCCCAAATACAGTAGTACCTGCCTATTAAGACCTTCCCTATTAAGACTCCCTCTAAGATGTGACCCACATTTTTGTCGCCAATATTTTCCCCCTTTTTATCCGGACTACTGAGTGTCCACCTCCCTATTAAACCCTTGACTGCCACCAATGTATTGCGCACTGACTTGATGACATCACTGATGACGTCATCAGATGAAGAGGAATAACTCTGATATGTTGGCTTTTGCTCTAACACAGTCAAGAGACTAATATCCCCAGACCATTATTCCAGATTGGCTCTATCAGTTGTCTTTTTCATGGCATGATTTGCCCAATTATTTTTTCATAATTTTCCCTGGCAGTCAATGGGCTAAGACCATTTTGGGGCAGATTTGTTTTTAATGATCTTAACAGGGAGGTTCCACTGTAACATATTTTAAACATTACCTTGAGAACTTTATCCTGTAGGAAGTCAGCGGCTGAGAAGCGTTCCGAGGGATGCGTAGGCTGGTCTGTGATGGACTGACGAAGGTGCGCCTCACATACCCACTCCAGTAACACTGACAGCATGTCATACACTGGACTGCGCAGTGCCTGCACACAGTAGACATAGAAAGGTGCGCCTCACATACCCACTCCAGTAACACTGACAGCATGTCATACACTGGACTGCGCAGTGCCTGCACACAGTACAATAGAAAGGTGCGCCTCACACACCCACTCCAGTAACACTGACAGCATGTCATACACTGGACTGCGCAGTGCCTGCACACAGTAGACATAGAAAGGTGTGCCTCACACACCCACTCCAGTAACACTGACAGCATGTCATACACTGGACTGCACAGTGCCTGCACACAGAAGACATAGAAAGGTGCGCCTCACCCCCCCACTCCAGTAACACTGACAGCATGTCATACACTGGACTGCGCAGTGCCTGCACACAGAAGACATAGAAAGGTGCGCCTCACCCCCCCACTCCAGTAACACTGACAGCATGTCATACACTGGACTGTGCAGTGCCTGCACACAGTAGACATAGAAAGGTGCGCCTCACACCCCCACTCCAGTAACACTGACAGCATGTCATACACTGGACTGCGCAATGCCTACACACAGAAGACATAGAAAGGTGCGCCTCACCCCCCCACTCCAGTAACACTGACAGCATGTCATACACTGGACTGCGCAGTGCCTGCACACAGTAGACATAGAAAGGTGCGCCTCACACACCCACTCCAGTAACACTGACAGCATGTCATACACTGGACTGCGCAATGCCTGCACACAGTACAATAGAAAGGTGCGCCTCACACACCCACTCCAGTAACACTGACAGCATGTCATACACTGGACTGCGCAGTGCCTGCACACAGTAGACATAGAAAGGTGCGCCTCACCCACCCACTCCAGTAACACTGACAGCATGTCATACACTGGACTGCGCAGTGCCTGCACACAGTAGACATAGAAAGGTGCGCCTCACACACCCACTCCAGTAACACTGACAGCATGTCATACACTGGACTGCGCAGTGCCTGCACACAGTACAATAGAAAGGTGCGCCTCACACACCCACTCCAGTAACACAGACAGCATGTCATACACTGGACTGCGCAGTGCCTGCACACAATACCGATGACTTCTCCTTCAGACTTATGAGATGACGAGTGTGAGTGTCAGTGTGAGGTGTGAGATGAGAAGCGTCAGTGACAGAGTGAGACGGCAAATGGGAGTGTCAGGTGGATGAACTCTGATCATGAGACAGATAGATGTGACTCTGTTGTGTCTGGAAAACAAAAAAAGGTGTAAGCTTCCATTTAAATTTAATTTAAACACAGATACAAACATATGCACACACGTACTCACACACACACTAAAACACACCACATTCATACTTTTCTTTATATTCTAAAACTTAAATCTTGCCATATTGACAAAATAGCAAAGAATGTTCCTTCACTACCTTAGTTTTCATCTGTCTGGCTGCTTTGTCGTCCTGCTCCTTGCCCTCTCTGCAGCCCTTTGCGGTCTTCACCATCTGCTCCAGTAGGTGGGGGTTCACCTCCCCGTCCCTCTGCCGCTGGGCAAACTCCTGCTTCTTCTGCAATACACGCACACACACACACCCCATGTAGACATTACTCTCACTTTCAACTTATATGGAACAACAGTGATGCATCGAGGGTGGAGAAATTGATAGGATAAACTTAGTCCTGAAACCAACAAAAATAGAAACTAAAAACAAAGCCGAATGTTCAAATCCTAAACAGAGATATAATAACAAAAACAAAAAAACACAAATCACAACATTTTGGTGTGTGTGTGTGTGTGTGTGTAGGTGTGTGTGTGTGTGTGTGTGTGTGTGTGTGTGTGTGTGTGTGTGTGTGTGTGTGTATGCGCGCGCGTGTGCATGAATGCTGAAACAAGAAAATCAATAGGACACAATGTTCTCATTCTCGCATCAAGTTCCCCAGTGTTAAATTTCAATAGGACACTTGTTCTGACAGGATGGAAACTCAATAGGACATTTCCAGTTTTCATAGGACTATGCCCTATAACTATGGCACAGTTCCAAGTTGGTCTGCACGCGATACAAAAAGAAAGAGTATTACTGTAACCTGCCTGCCTCATTCCAGGCCTGTCTGCCATTCGATGTAAACATGGTATTCCTCTTTCTTTGCCATTCGATGCTGTTGGTCGCGTCAAACTCTAAGACCAGTCGGCATGGTATTACGCAACCATTCACTTTCAGATTATAATACACGTATCAAGGTTTCTGATTTTTTTCCTCTTTTAAGGGGTACGCTCACCCCCTGTTTACAGTTTTAAGGGGTATTTTACCCCCCAGTTTCAAATTTTAAAGTGTCAAGACGAAAATATGAGAAAAATTCTACCCCAATTCCTGTGCGCGCGCACACATACACACAGACTGACACATGCACACATGTTCATGCGTGTGCACACACACACACTCATTACTGCTTTTTTCTTTTTGCGGAACAATTTGCTCCTTCTTTGTTTTCCAGTTTTCTTGCACACTTGCCAGAATGTAGCCAAGCTTTATGAGCCAGGGCTTTCAGTTTTCAGTAGATCTAGGCTTGCGACTCCAGCTTGCGGCAGTAACTAGTCTAGTTAGGCCTAGCAGATCATTGAAATAGGAGCAACATCATCAGCTTACTGAAAAGTAGCGACTGTGTTGACACACGAATCATCATTTTAATGCATCACCTCACCCCCAATTTGAGATTTTAAGGGTAAATCTTACGCATGGTTTCAGATTCTAGGGGGTGATTTGAGAGCTCTAGTGTGTATATACGCACAATCTGTACGTTTTCAGAAACCCTGTATATTAAACACTTAGAGCTTCCTTCTTGTTCTTCCAGGTACTGGACTGGGCCTTCCTCCGGGCGTTGGAAGTCCACTGACTGGTCACTTTGGCAGGTGGCGTGTGTTCACCCCTAATGATAACATTTTGTTCTAAAAACAGTGCAGTACTGCCTTTTGATCTTCTCGAGTTCTAGCAGAAAGAGGCCTGGTGGCTGATGTTGATGCCACCGAGGCCAGTCCTGAAAACTTAAAATCTGGACAGGTGTTTTCTGTCAAGGCTGCAGAAAGCATGTTCCATTCTCTCAGTGGACAAGGAAAGAAAGAATGGTAGAGGACCGTGTAGAAAAAGGCATACATATTTCCCACAAGCACACAAAAATGTAATCATACCTGGAGATTTGAAAGCCTGGCCTGTAAACTTGCATTCTGTTTGCTTAATTTCTCATTCTGGGCTTGGGATGTACCTATCTGAAAGAAAAAGAAATGCAAATGTGACAAAAAATCATAACTTTTCTTTGTCTGGTAGCAAGTGTCTTTTAAAAAAAAAATACCTTCTCAATCAGCTACATAGCAAAATGACATGAATAAGACTTAAGCAAAACACAATGATCAATCATTTCAAAGCCAACAAACATCACAATTGTGTGTCTGCTTTATTATATCCTTAATGAAACATTAACATTACCCACAAAATAGTTTCCATTGTTAAGCTGCAGCACCAAATTAAAGGTAAAATATAACTTTCTCACCTCTTTTTTCAGGGCATCGTTGGCCTGCTTCATGGTTTCAAAGTTTTCCTTCAACCGCTTGTTCTCTTTGTTCTTCTCTTTCAACGCTTGTTCCAGATAGGCTATCTGATCCAGGTATTTCTGTAACACACAATTCATCCGTTTACATCAACGCACAAAGTCGCCAGGAAGGAAGGTAGCAGGATGGTTAATACGTTCGCCTGCCAATTCAATGCGTGAAAGACTGGGGTTCGGATCCCAGCCTGGGGCAGTGTGTGGATGCCTCGTGCCCCCATACGGGGAGCTGGACGACCTCGCCCCCTCCATGAGTCTCTCCCCTTGGGGATACCGGGGGGGGGGGGGGGGGGTGTCTTTTTCGTAAAAATAGTTCCCCCACCTTCTGGAAGTTCTGTGCTTGTAACTTCCTCTAATCTGTCACTCTCTTTGACTCTGCCTTTTCCCTTTGCTTTCTATCATCTACTATCTTTCTGACTTATTGGCCCAGTCTCCTGCCTTTAAAAAAAAAATCTTCCAAATAATTTTTCTCCTTTGAGCTCCTCCAAAATCATTATGGCCATATGGCCTGGGAACGCAAAAGAAGAAGAAGAAGGATCCCAGCCTTGGTAGTGAAAAGTTCATAAGAGCAGGGACAGTTCTGTTGCCTGATAAGAACCAAATTGATAGCTAGGTTTCCTGAGTCCGCTGCCTCCCCCTCCTCCCCCCAAAAAAAAGAAAAAGGGGGTGCCTCTGCACTAACTGCGAGAGACTCCACACCAGCCAAAATTTCACAGGACAAGTCTCTGTGACCAGAAAATAATATGATTGCACACTACCATGTTAATTTCACAAGCCCCTCAACTGGGGTAATTTGTGCACACATTTCAGCACTTAACATACGGATTATGATAGAAGTGCTTAATTAAATTGACACGCAGATTTTGTTTTTCCTCTGGCACATAGGATGACACTGACAACTCAAAACTGGACTGGACTGGACTGGAACCAATTTATTGTCACTATATGTCAGATTAACTATAAAAAGTTGTACTAACAACACAGAGAGAGAGAGAGAGAGAGAGAGAGAGACAGACACACACACACACACACACACACACAGACACACACAAACGCACGCGCACACACACACGATTTTCAGTTAGGTATTATTATTAGGTATTAGGTACTTTATAGTCACAAAAACAGTCACAAACCAGTACCTGCTGGACAGCGGCCACCTGCTGCTTGGCCTGGTGGTCAGAGATGGTCTGCAGGTTGCTCTGTGACACACTGACCATGCGCTCCCTCTCCTTGACCCGCTGCTCACGCTCGTACAACAACTGATTCTCTTCCTAAAAAAAAACCACCACACACACACATGCACATGCACGCACACACACAGACACACACACGCATGCACGCACACACACACATACACACACGAGGTGCATGAGAAAACCCTGCATAAGTCGCACAGGATATTTTTTAACAAAAGCCAAAAAATGGAACCATCGTAATAATGTCAGTTTTCTGTTCAGGGCATATTTAAATCTATTTTAGAAACTCAAGTGTTCTAAGTATTCTGTCTATACAAACATGCAATAGTGCTTGAAAGAACTCAATGGTGTAAAAGCCTAACGTGATGCAGTAATAGACTGATTGTGTGCACTGAAAAAGACAAACAAACAGGAAAACTGTTGAGTAGTACCATATTTTCCGGACAGTATAAGGCGAAACTTTTTTCCCCCAGAATGAGACCCCTGCGCCTTATAATATGACTAGTAATATAATAAGAAAACATAGTAACAAAATCTGAAACTTTTGTAAAATTTGGAAAATTATGGTATGTCTAAATGCAGTGCATACTAACTTTGAGCTTCTCGCTGATGGCTTGCAACTCTTCATAAATACTGTTGAGGTAGTCCTGGCTTGGAGGTTTACCCCCGCCTCCCTCTGCTAAACAAAACAAAAAAGGACAGAAAATAATTGTGTTATTCATTTGCTAAAGCCAACAAAAACAGAAATCTTCTTCTTCTCGAACATCTCTGACGGATAGCAAAGACAGAAATAAAAATAACATTTAAATTATAAATTGGTATCAAAACAATTTTAAAAAGCTGCATACCGACCAAGAAGTGGTGATAATTCATGATCACTCTTATCAAGTCTGTGAAAGAAATAGAAACAAATTTCCATTATAAAATTTATCAACAAAATAAAGTGCAAGATGCCTGAAGTCTTAACTTTAAATGGGCACCCTGACGGATGAGTTTTTGCAAGAAACAAGTCGAGATCACCAGGAAAACACCCTTTACAGAGATCGCAACACTCACTTTGCTCTGGTTTCCTAGAAATCAAACCATCAAATCGGCGATTCCTCCTTGGCGAATGTGGTGGAAGTGAGATTCTTTCACATGCCTTCTCTTTTCTAATGGCCGCCTGAGTTGCTTAGACTAAATCACGAAAAATTCCACAACACAAGCCTTTTTATAAATTTACAGTTTACCAAAAGGTGTTTCGCTCACAACAAAGGAAATAGCTCCAATTTATTTTTCACTACAAAGAAGAAAACGCTTCAACCACTCGAGTGTCCCCACCCACCCCGTCCAAAATGGCTTCTCTCTCTAGCAGCAACTCTGCCAAAGAGCAATCGCCGTTTTGACGGTTTGATTTCTAGAAAACCAGAGCAAAGGGAGTGTTCCGATCCTTGAAAAGGCTGTCTTTCTGGTGATCTCAACGTGCTTCTTGCAAAAACTCATCCGTCAGGGTGTCCCTTTAATTCCACTTTTGATTCGGCACCCTTCAGCTATTTTAATACTTCGTCGTACGTTTCTTAACTTTAACCAGCTCTCTTTGCTGAAAATACTAACATTTTGAAGTCATAGGTTAACAAAGTGTCAAATGGTCTGACACAGCCTTAAGCCAAGAAGGAGAGTACGTTTTCTTGTTTTTACGTGTTTGTGTAGTAAAGTGTCCAAAATTCTCTCAAATTTGTATACCTTGCCAACAAATAAGCATCACACACTTGTGCATTAGTACAATGTTGTTTAACCCTTTCATCGCCAATGTCGCATTTTTGCACCGCAATCATTAACACCCATGTTACTAAAAGGCATCAAATCAGGGTCTGTTATTTAAAGACCCTATTCTCTTAATCTTAGGAGGTAAGGATAGGCCTTACTTTAAACATGTCACAGAGGAATCCCCAATATTACAGACAGATTTTCGTCTCTATCCAGGTAAGTTTAATGGACATTTTTTGCTGAAAAATGACTGGCGGTGAAAGGGTTAAACTTAAAGCTGACCACGGATTAATGGCACTGACCCAAGTTGAAGCTGACTTCGATCTTGCCCCTCCTCTTGCGGCCTTTGTCCAGGCTCTTCTTGCCCCGCGCCGCCCCTCCTCCCCCTGCCCCTCTCCCCCTGGGCACCGGGGAGAAGTCTGTGGGGCTGTCCGAGTCCAGCACCTGACCCTGAAGGTCCGCAGAGGGGGAGCCCATGATGGGGGTCACTGGTCCGTCTGTTGTGCGACGCATAGTACAGTGGAACCTCCCTTATAAAACCTCCCATAACAAGACTCCCTCCCATCAAGACCTACTTTCCTGAGACACTGCCCTTCTTTTTAAGTATTAAAATTACCTCCCTTGTAAGACCCCTTCCTTATAAGACCCCTCCCTTATAAGACCCCTCCCTTATAAGACCTCATTTTGGATGATTTTGGAAGGTCTTATAAGGGAGGTTCCACTGTACAGGGAAAGGCTCCTCTTTAAAATCTACTCTTTTTTCAAAAGTTGCATCTCAACTGGTGCCAATTCTTAAAATTACTCAGCTGTGCACATCCGGGGTTGGCAACCTCAATTATTGCTCTGGTACTGTAATCATGAGTGCATCTTATAACAGTTAATGCGGCAGGGCTCCCAGGGACCCCCATTTGGAGGTCTATGAGGTACTAAAATTCTAAAGGACCCGCTAAAAGAATGTACAAGGGGTCCCAGGGATGCACTAGAAAAAATCTTTTTAGCATTCGCAATGCCACTGGGACCCTCTATCCAGCCTCTAGGACCCTCTATACTGTAAGTGAAGGAGTCCCTGGGACCCCTTGTTTTGCGGGACGATTGGGAGCCCTGCGCGGGCAGTAAAATGTCAGACTAAACTGCCATTGTTTATTTTGGCACACAACAACATACAGTATTTATACAGCGTTAAATCTTGATCAAAATCGAATCGAAGCGTGCACACACATTCACATTCGCAACGCTTTTCAAACAAAAATGTAATACAGTGGAACTTTACCTCCCTTAAAATCATCCAAAATGAGGTCTTATAAGGGAGGGGTCTAATAAGAGAGGTAATTTTAATACTTGCAAAGAAGGGCAATGCCTCAGAGAAGTAGCTAATAATGGGAGGTCTTATAAGGGAGGTTCCACTGTACATAGAGGAACAGGAAAATAACACACACATTTAACATAAATTAAAATAGTCTACAACAGAAATAGACCTAAAAACAATCATTTTGGCAGTTTATTCCAATTTATATTTTGCTACCCGTGTTAACTGCACTCATGATTTTGGATAGCCTCCACTGTGAAAAGAACGATAACTCTATCAGCACTCATGATTATGGTACCTGATGTATTCTTTTGAAAGCAGGTTTCCCCCCTGTGGGGATACCAGGGGGTCTTCCGTACAAATAGTTCCCCCACCTTCTGGAAGATCTGTGCTTGTAACTTCCTCTAATCTGTCTCTCTCTCTCTTTGACTCTGCCTTTTTCCTTGCTTTGTGTCATCTACTATCTTTGTGACTTTTTGGCCCATTCTCCTGCCTTTAAAAAAAAAATCTACCATATAGTTTTCTCCTAAAGTTGAGCTCCTCCGAAATCGGAATGTGTCGGCTGAATGCAGCGAGGACACCAGTGAAAACGGGAAAACGGACACATACGTACCCATTGTGGCCTTAATAATATGGCCTGGGAACGCAGAAGAAGAAGAAAAAGAAAGCAGGTTTAAGAAGTGAATGTCCCTCACAGACCTCCATATTCATGAACAAATTATACCACAAAACCGTGGTGTTTGTGGTTTCTTATATCAAATATTATCTCCCACCATTATGGTGAGAACCACTGGCATCCTTTATGGATCCACCACTATTAACAGTGGCATTTTAAGCTATAAAGCCATTTCAAGCCACATTTGTACAGTGCATGGAGGGTTGGTAGTGTTTTGTCCCCATTGGGACAAAAAGTAAACCAGCACAATCGTTTACCTTTATTTTATTCTTTTCACAGAACAGAGTTAATTTCAAAAAGTATACACAGTTAGTGGTGTTTGT
>JAGGCT020000084.1:0-22500 GCA_017654935.2 Phymorhynchus buccinoides
GGCAAACCGGTTCTGCCGAACATTTCTGTTCGCCGAACACCGGTCTGGGCTGTTCGCCGAACAACCGTTCGGCCAGCTAAGAGTGTCTTTTTACAGCTGCACCCTTTTTTGTTTTACTGGGAGGTAAATGTTTATGATTGGATTTTCTGTAGATAATAACCTGTTTGTTTCATATTTAATAAAATTGAAAAAACCCGTTTTTTTTTGGGGTGCTTATTTGCGTGTTTACTGGCATGTACACTACGATGAAGGAAATCTTTAATCTGTTATTCAGCCACAACCACACATGCCACAGCAGGGTTGTGAGTTTACTATTTGTTAGCAAAAAAAAGGCAAACACAAAAACTGTGGATCACTGGAGTGACACATTGCAAATTCTTTTTTCCAGAAGCGAATCAAATCAATTTGATTTGTTTAAATGAATAAACGCATACATTGGCTGTACATATATATCGTATGTGTGTGTGAAACAGTGTCTGAATTAGGCCGTTGCACACATAAGACACCGCAACCTCATGCGCTTATCCACAAATAAGCAACAGAAAGTAAGAAAATAAGCGGATGGGATAAGCGATTGCGGAAACGCATGCGCTTATTTTTTCCTTATTTTACTTGCCTCTAGCCTATTTACTTCAATTAAGCCAAACTTAACAGGGAATGTTTTATCCGACTTGGCATCCCAAATTTAAAAGTAAGAAGTTACATTAAAGCCCATGCTTTGATTAATCTTGCCAAATAAAAGCAAAGGCAAATAAATGGTTATTATAAAATCCTGTATCTGAAGGACAATTCCGACTAACCTCAAAAACTGTCAAGAATATTCTGTTGGTGCTATATTCTAGAAGTTATACCATTCTGTTCATATTTTTTTAAATGGTATAGATAACTTGACAGACACAAGTGAAAACCCTTGTCCTTGGCTACTGTAACATATAAAGGCATAGCAGCCTGATACAAAGAATTGGGTCTCGCTAGTCCGACACTTGCCGCCTCCCCGAAAAATCGTGCAACAGGGAAAAAGGTAGGGATAAAGAGTAGCGACCGCGAGCATGAGGCCATGCGGCTCGAGTCCCTCTTTTGTATACTCCGGCTGTGCCTCTAACACTGGAGGAATTTTAGTGACTTACATTTAATTACAATAAACTATTCCACAAAAAGGCAATGCATATCAAGTAGACTGTAATGCATTTGTTCTTGTTTCATGTTCTAAGCTCATGAAACATGTACTCGGTTCTGTAGATTTGAACCAGCCCTACCAGCCCCAGCGAAAAGGCTTTGACGTCACATTTTAGCTGGCTACTTTACCCAAGAAGGTCAAATTTTCCTAGAGGTAGACCTCGATCTTGATCTTGATTTGATATGTTGGCAGTATCCATTAAACACCAACGGGGAAAAAACTGGAGAGAGCACTATAACAACCTATATAAAAATAAAAAAATTCAGGGGGGAGATGATCGGCAGGCTACAATCATTCACTTTTCATCCAGCTGAAAAACAGCTGGACCAGCCGACCCCCAGCACCATTTAGCATGGTAGCTGGGGCCCCCTCCTACAGTTCAGTGTGGTGGTTGTTGGCTGTGCCTGAAACTAGACACAGCCGTCCTGAACTGGCTGACCGACGACAGGGTGACGATATCGTCAGGCAGGCTGTTCCACTCGGTTGTTGTCCGTGGAAAGAAGGAATTTCTAAAGACTGTGGTATTAGATCTCTCAACCACAAAGAACTGGCTGTTGTTTCTGGCCATGCTAGACTCCGCGTTAGTTGTTATGTGGTCCTTCTCTTGGCAGGGCACTATTCTTCTCTTTGTCTGGGCCACAGGTTTGAGGAACTCTTCCGTTGGTAAAGCTGGTATCTCTCCCCTGACGATCTTGAAAAACAGGGTTAGGCGTTGTTCTTTCATCCTGGTTTGCTAGTGGTGGTATTTCCGTTGTTCAAGTTATGTTTATGATAATAATAATTGTACATTTATATAGCGCTTTACCATCAGATGAGCCCAAAGTGCTTTACAATCAATGATTCATCAACAGACAAAAAAAACATCATTAACCAGCAACAGCGCATATACAAAGCAACTCTCTCTCTATCTCTCTCTCTCAACGACACACACACACACACGCACACACACAACACATACACACACATATTTATCGACGCCTAACTCGTTCATACCCCATTCGGTAAGCCACAGCAACCGAGCCGCATGGACTGACCACATACACCAACACACATACCCAAACACCCTCACACAAAAAAGTAATTGGAAGGGATTCTGTCTTCTAGTTCACGATATACAGCTTGAATAAGAAACATATAGCGCAAAGAAGGAAATTTTCGGTTTTCAAGGTCACACTTCAAGGTCAAGGGTCAGCATGGTGATAATTTATGCTCGGATGTTTTCTTCTCTAGGGTATACAGTACCACACACAACAAATCTGAAGCGCTTCTGTCAAGTACCAATGTGGAAAATATGGCTTAAAACCCAATTTGTAGACCCCATACCACTTTCAAGGCCTACTAAGATCGCCCGGAGACCGTGAGACCTTGACCTTGACCTTGATCGGTATGCCACCATCAGAACGTGCATAAGCCAAAGTACCTTCATGCCAAATTTGAAGACTCTAACACTAACGGTGTGGGAGTTATGGCCCCTGAAATATTTTCGGTTTTCAAGGTCGTACTCCAAGGTCAAGGTCACGACGGCAATATGGTTTGCGCGGATGCCTTCCTCTCATGGTGACACACCAGCACACAAAATTTGTCGTGATTCTGTCAACCCGTTCGAAAGATATCCTTGGGACAGACAGAAGGAGAAAAAATGACCCTCCGATTTTTTCAGGCTCCAGCGATCTTTTTGACCTTGACCTTGACCTTGATCGGTATGCCATCATCAGAACGGGCATAAGCCAAACCACCTTCATACCAAGTTTCAACATCCTATGTTGATCGGTGCCCGAGATATGGCTAAAAATAGATTTTCGGTTTTTCAAGGTCGTACGTCAAGGTCAAGGTCACGACGGCAAAATGGTTTGCGCCGATCTCTTCCTATTAAAGGAGGCACACCTTCACACAAAATTTGACGCGATTCGGTCAAAGCGGTTCGGGAGATATCCTTGGGACAGACAGAAGAACCAAACAACAAGAAAAAAAAAACCCAAACAAAAAACAACAAAAATACAAACCAGCCCATCGCAATAGTCCGTCTTGGTGACGGACTAAAAAACAAAAATATCCAACGATTTCCCTCTGTCAGAGAACTGTTCCCATATAGCATTAAACCCAGTTGCCAAAGCACTCATGCACAGTAACAGTACTGTCTCAAATGGCAAATTACTCATAAACAAGTACCGAAACAGTTAGTTCAATGTCATTCATCAAATCCTGATCGCTTCTCTGCCTTTTGTCTAAGACAGTGATTCAGGAACATAAATTTTTGTTTTATACCTTGTTTGGGTTGTTCAGAAAGCCGATAACGCGACGTTAAACTGCACTTCCCTCCATCAATGTCATTCAATCTTAACCAATTGCAAAATAAGTTCTTTGCAGACCTTCCAAAACAATTTGCAATCTCTTGTTCATGAAATTATCAATCATTAAAAAACATGAACACAGTATGACAAAAATCTCTAACAACTACAATAAAAGTTAGATAAAAAACATGGACAGTCATGAAATAAAAATCCCCAATAAAAAAAAAAAAAAAAAAAAACAAAAACATGCGAAATTGAGTTTTAAACGTCCTCTTGGTCTGAATCAGACACATGTGTGACATTTGTATATACAAATATGGTGGGAACGATACTGTGGGCAATGCCCGGAGGCATTACGAAACCAGTAAAGTCCCGTTTTTTAAATTTATTCAGATAGTTGTAGCGGTGACCACGCCTCGGTTAAAACTTCATCGGTTATGGCACCGCCACAAGTTAGTATAAACCAGAAAAACACACACACAACTTCCTTAGATCATCACAAAGTGGCATTAAAAATTATGGGGTTCTTATAACCGTAAGAAAATAAAAGGAAAAGTAAGTATGGGTCGTTTTATGCAAACCAAATTCTTACAAAAATTGCTTTAGAAATCAAGTCAGTGAAGTTAATATTTTTCCCAATCTGAGAATGACGAGGGAAAATGCAAAAATAAATAAACTCAATATAAACAGTAGAAAAAAAGAGAAAGTGAAAGTAAAACTACAATTAATAACAATTTTAATCTACAGACTAAACATATAATTAATGTCAAATGTTTTCACACAAAGGGCCAGCCTCCAAGTCTACTGCTGATGATCTGGCACCTCTAGCTATCAAAGAGAACTGCAACTCAGCATTTTTTGTCTTTTACTTATATAGGGTACTATTTTAAGAAGTCTTTCTTTTTATTACAGAGCCAAGAGGAAATAATTCAGAAAAGAAAGAAAATGAAAGTAGAATGAAAACGAGGGGAATTACCAGTACACCAACACCCCAACAGAGCAAAAATACAAGTAGCAGTTGTTTCCCTTACAATCTCATGAGAGAAAGAGAGTTTGTGTTTGTGTTGTGTTGTGTGTGTGTGTGTGTGTGAGGAGAGAGAGAGAGAGATAGAGAGAGAGAGAGAGAGAGAGAGAGAGACAGACAGACAGACGACAGACAGACAGAAAATAATTTGTCATAGTAGAACTGAAACACAAAACATTGTGTACTACGCACACGCACTAACACACACACAAGTGTCACACACGTGCACGCACGTCACGCACGCACGCACACACGCACGCACTCACACTACATGCACACACACACCACACACACACACACACACAGTCGCACACACACACACACACTCACACACCAGTCTGGCTATGTGGACGGTGAAGTCTGGTGTGCCGGTGCAGGGGACAGTCCTAGGACTTGTTGTCCTCTTTCTGACCTACATCAACGACCTCCAAGAGGACCCCAGGAAGTTGGAAGACTGGGAAAGAGAATGGTGACATGGTGTTCCATCCCGCCAAATGCAGCCAGCTGCCTTTGACGAGAGGCAAGAAGCCGCTGAACGCCTCCACTAGCTACAGTCTCCACGACCACACCCTCGAAAGAGTATACCCTCAACAAAGTACCTCGGGGTCACACGGCAAACCGATCTTTCCTGAGATCACAGCCATCTGCGCCAAAGCCAACAGAGCTTTAGGCTTCTTAAGAGGAAACTAAAGGTGTGTTCCACGGCTACTAAGGAGTTAGCCTACAAAGCCATGGTCAGGCCCATTCTTGAATATGCAAGTGCAGTATGGGACCCACACACCGACAGGCAGATCTCTGACCTAGAGAAGGTCCAACGCAGGGCGGCAAGATACGTGCTAAACAGACACATAAATACATCCAGTGTCAGCACCATGCTCCACCAGCTACAATGGCCATCTCTGGCTGAGCGCCGCCCCCGCGCTTCCAGGCTATCCATGATCTACAAGATCACAAATGGACTGGCCTGTGTGAAATGCAGCGCCCTCAAACCCATGCCCCCCAGCAGCAGAAGACAAAACCACAACAAGCAGTTCCAAAGAATCCCCTCTAGAACGGACTATCGCAACAACGTTTTCTTCCCCAGAACCGTCCGCGACTGGAACTCCCTACCACCAGAAACCGTCCAGTCCCCCACGTTCAGCTCCTTCATCTCGAAGGTGCTGAAACTCCGTTGTTGTTTTTTGTGTGCGGTTGGGTGTTCTCGGACTAGCTTTAGTTTTCGTTTTTCCCGCACTGCATCATTCTTTGAACTCCAGTAGGCCTACATGTCAGTAATTGCCGGTTACGGCAGGTGGACATTATTGCTAGAAGAAGAAGACAAACAAATGGGTTTGGAGCAACAACAAAAAAGAAAACTTGTAAACGCTTTTGAACCCATAAAAGAGGAAGAAACAAAAGGTGAGCATAATAATTAAAAAAACACCCAACAACAACAACAAAGGCAGAGGAATGTATTGTGGTGATAAGGAGCAGGGATGAAACAAAAACAGTAAAAGAAAAACCCCACCTAAATGAGAAGGACGTGGAGTCAGAGTGTGCATGGCACGGTGTGACAGTGAGTGTGCATAGATAGCACATAATGAGCATGGCACGGTGTGAAAGTGAGTGTGCATAGATAGCACATAATGAGCATGGCACGGTGTGAAAGTGAGTGTGCATAGATAGCACATAATGAGCATGGCTCGGTGTGACAGTGAGTGTGCATAGATAGCACATAATGAGCATGGCATGGTGTGACAGTGAGTGTGCATAGATAGCACATAATGAGCATGGCACGGTGTGAAAGTGAGTGTGCATAGATAGCACATAATGAGCATGGCACGGTGTGAAAGTGAGTGTGCATAGATAGCACATAATGAGCATGGCACGGTGTGACAGTGAGTGTGCATAGATAGCACATAATGAGCATGGCACGGTGTGACAGTGAGTGTGCATAGATAGCACATAATGAGCATGGCATGGTGTGACAGTGAGTGTGCATAGATAGCACATAATGAGCATGGCATGGTGTGACAGTGAGTGTGCATAGATAGCACATAATGAGCATGGCATGGTGTGACAGTGAGTGTGCATAGATAGCACATAATGAGCATGGCACGGTGTGACAGTGAGTGTGCATAGATAGCACATAATGAGCATGGCTCGGTGTGACAGTGAGTGTGCATAGATAGCACATAATGAGCATGGCACGGTGTGAAAGTGAGTGTGCATAGATAGCACATAATGAGCATGGCACGGTGTGAAAGTGAGTGTGCATAGATAGCACATAATGAGCATGGCACGGTGTGAAAGTGAGTGTGCATAGATAGCACATAATGAGCATGGCACGGTGTGACAGTGAGTGTGCATAGATAGCACATAATGAGCATGGCTCGGTGTGACAGTGAGTGTGCATAGATAGCACATAATGAGCATGGCTCGGTGTGACAGTGAGTGTGCATAGATAGCACATAATGAGCATGGCACGGTGTGAAAGTGAGTGTGCATAGATAGCACATAATGAGCATGGCACGGTGTGAAAGTGAGTGTGCATAGATAGCACATAATGAGCATGGCACGGTGTGACAGTGAGTGTGCATAGATAGCACATAATGAGCATGGCACGGTGTGAAAGTGAGTGTGCATAGATAGCACATAATGAGCATGGCACGGTGTGAAAGTGAGTGTGCATAGATAGCACATAATGAGCATGGCACGGAAGCCCACCAGACAGAGAGCTAGAGGGGCAATGGGGTATTGTACATGCGATATTTTGAAGTGCTATTATGGTGACTGCTATTATGAAGACCCGGGCCAATTGGCATAAAACAAACAATTTTAGTATGAAAACTATTGGTTGTAAACCCCTTTAGCCACATATATTTGCAATCAGCATCACTGGTGGGAGACATTTTGAAGTGCTGTGCTAGCGACTGCTATTCTGAAGACCCGGGCCGATTGCATAAAACAAACAATTGTAGTTTGAAAGCCGTTGGTTAGAGATCCGTATAACCGTACATTCGTGATCAACATCACCGGGGAATGCAGTGGGAGACATTTCGAAATGCTATTCTGGCAACTGCTATTCTAAAGACCTGTGCCGGGGAAAAGCTGCCGCGAAGCGTAGCGAGCGCGGGGCGTAGCTGCTAGTTACAATTACAGACCATAATTGTATGGTCTATTAAGTGACTACGTAGGGAATGCTTCTTTGTACATGCATTTTCCTATTTTATGTTTGTTGACTGTATGCTCTTTATTGGAATATTTGTTTCGTTTACTTCAACATGCGTGTGCGCTTTTATTATGATATGTAGGTTATGACTGCATTTTTCATGCCTTTTATTTCGCTTTGTTTGTGCCTTTTAATTTTTTTGTTAAGAGGGCTGGATGTAAACAAAGCATGTAGGCTACTATTTGCTTATTCTATTACCCTCAATAAATAAAATTAATTCAGTTCAATTCAATTCAACTCTCTCTCTCTGTCTCTCTGTCCTGTGCTCTCTGTCTCTCTCTGTCTCTCTCTGTTCTCTCTGTCTCTCTCTCTCATCTCTCTCTCTCTCGTCATCTCTCTCTCTCTCTCTCTCTCTCAGGCCTAAGGCTTATATACAATAAACCATCGTGTCTCATATCCGAAAAGAATGTGCAATATTTAAGCATACTCTTGCATTGCAGAAAGATCTTAAAGAAATTTTGTCTTCAGAGGATGAACAAATTATTGTATCATTAGCTAAGTATATAGCAAAAGCTAGTGATTTCAGGAAAAAAAAAATGATTCAATAACTGTTTAGTCAACTAAGTAAGAGGCATTTGGTTTTGATTTCTACTTTGCATATTTAGTTTCTGATAGTCAAAGAAAAAAAAGAGTTTTATGTATGTTTTATGTATGCACTAATTGTGTGTGGGGTGTGAGTGAGTTGTGTATGAATACATGTGAGTGGGTGCTTTGTATCCCCCTTGCCAAGAGGGCTATTGCTAATGGCACTAAAACAATTGTTCATCGTTCTCTCTCTCTCTCTCTCTCTCTCCTCTCTCTCTGTCTTTCTGTCTCTCCCCCCTCTCTCTCTTTCATCGCCCTCCTCTCTCTCTCTCTCTCTCCTCCTCTCTCTCGCTCTCTCTCATCCCTCTGTCTCTCTCTCTCTCTCTCATCTCTCTCTCTCTCTCTCTCTCTCCTCTCGCTCTCTCTCTCTCTCTCTCTACTCTCGCTCTCTCAGCAACTCCTACCCATGCTGACACAACCTTTAAAGCATTGCGTGTCTCGTCAAGCCAGGTCTTAGAAGACGGTGAAGAAAACAGGAAACTTGGATCCCGTGAATCCCCTCAAACCTTAGCTTCCACGTCTCCTTGTCTGCCGGAATCTAGTTAGGGAGGTTTCAGGCTCAAAATCCTGAAAACCATTCTCCATTTCTCTGGGATTTGTCCTACTGATTTGAAGCCCGACCATGGATGGCTTAAGAAACCCGTGTCGCTCTTTTAGGGTGTCTGTACACAATTAGGCCTACACAAGTACTGACTTCCATAGTTGTGAAGGATGCAACTTGTTTGTGGTTATCTCTCATTCATTTTATTCAACGAGTTTTCGGAAGGTAGCATGAGGAAGAAGAAGAGGAGGAGAAGGAGGGAAAGAGAGAGAGAACATTGGAAATTAACAAACTTTATTTATCATGGATAATAAAGATTTGCAGGCAAAGCCTGTTCTTACAATCTGTCCCAGACATACAATATTTAAAGCAAAAATGTTCCAAATCTTTACTGGGTGATAAGAATGAGAGAGAGAGAGAGAGACAGAGGAGAGAGAGAGAGATAGAGAGCAGAGAGAGAGAGAGAGAGAGAGAGAGAGGGGGAGGGAGAGAGAGAGAAAATGGTATGGAATGTGTGAGTAATCTGTTACAGTGGGGACACACCGCCGCAGACTCACACGGGGACGCACACACACACACACACACACAGCACACAGCACACACAACAAGCACGCACCGCGCGCACAAGGCATATACACACACGCTACCCTCTCTCTCTCTCCCCCCACACGCACACACACATACACACACACGCATCACACACACACACGCACGCACACACATACACACACACACAAGCACACGCACGCGCGCGCGCGCACATATACACACAGACCACACGCTCCCCCCTCTCACACACTCACACGCACAACGCACGCACGCACGCACGGCACGCACAGCACGCAGCGCACGCACGCATGCACGTCACGCACACACACGCACACACACGCACACGCACACGCACACCAACACGCACGCACGCACACACACACACACACACACACAACACACACACACACACACACACCACACACAACACTCTTCTCTACAGAATCAATTAGATGAGCAACTAAAGATAATGAAGGTGCTGACAAAGAAGGGGGTGGAGGGGAGGGAGAAAACAGATGTGTGGGGTAAGGTGCTGGGGCACAAGGGGTGAGGAAGGTGGTGGAAAGCAATATTAAGTAGGAACTGTCAAACAGCAGTCGAATTCTCCACAAGCAGATTGCGGATGAAAAGGTGACGCGTGAAGAGATGACGAGGCAGCACATAAGCCTGTACGTTTCTATTGATTATTTCTCTAGCAGGATAATTAACGCCCTTCACCCAACCCTCTTGAACCTATTGACAGATTCGAGAAGGGAAAACAATAACAACAACAACAAATAAAAAAATGATTTGATTTATACGTCCCAGCCCTTGATTCGACTTTTACTGGCCTTTCATCCGTTCCTGGACACGTCTACAATTAGATATTGACAATAATGGTCGTTTTTGTTTTAATGTTAGTTCATCTTTATTAAAGAGGTAATTTCTTTGATGTTGTATGTAGGCGATGTCGGCGATGTTTATTGGATTCCTAACTGAGTGAATGTCACATGTTTGAAGTCGAGCATGATCTTATTTGATTGTTTACATTTTGAACTTTCAGCAAACCTAGTTATTAGTTTTTGTTTTAAAATTGCACTAAATGACTAAATATATGCGCGAGCACACACACAGACACACACACACACAAACACACACACACACACACACACACACACACACACACGCACGCACGCACGCACGCACGGCACACACACCTCATGTTTAAATCAGTTATACCTAATATGGACACCCACTTCACATGTATTCAGTACACACTCGCTCACACACAGTGGGTGTGAGTGAGTTGGTATGAATACCATTTGAGTGTGTGCCATATTAGTATAACTGATTTAAACATGTGTGAGCGTGCGTGCGTGCGTAGCGTGTGTGCGTGTGTGTGTGTGTGTGTGTCTTGTGTGTGTTGTGTGTGTGTGTGTGTGTGTGTGTGTGGTGTGTTTGTGCTCCCTATATTTTAGTCATTTAGTGCAATTTTAAAACAAAAACTAATAACTAGGTTTGCTGAAAGTTCAAAATGTAAACAATCAAATAAGATCATGCTCGACTTCAAACATGTGACATTCACTCAGTTAGGAATCCAATAAACATCGCCGACATCGCCTACATACAACATCAAAGAAATTACCTCTTTAATAAAGATGAACTAACATTAAAACAAAAACGACCATTATTGTCAATATCTAATTGTAGACGTGTCCAGGAACGGATGAAAGGCCAGTAAAAGTCGAATCAAGGGCTGGGACGTATAAATCAAATCATTTTTTTATTTGTTGTTGTTGTTATTGTTTTCCCTTCTCGAATCTGTCAATAGGTTCAAGAGGGTTGGGTGAAGGGCGTTAATTATCCTGCTAGAGAAATAATCAATAGAAACGTACAGGCTTATGTGCTGCCTCGTCATCTCTTCACGCGTCACCTTTTCATCCGCAATCTGCTTGTGGAGAATTCGACTGCTGTTTGACAGTTCCTACTTAATATTGCTTTCCACCACCTTCCTCACCCCTTGTGCCCCAGCACCTTACCCCACACATCTGTTTTCTCCCTCCCCTCCACCCCCTTCTTTGTCAGCACCTTCATTATCTTTAGGTTGCTCATCTAATTGATTCTGTAGAGAAGAGGTGTGGTGTGTGTGTGTGTGTGTGTGTGTGTGTGTGTGTGTGTGTGTGTGTGTGTGTGTGCGTGCGCGCGTGCGTGTGCGTGTGCGTGCTGTGTGTGTGTGTGTTTGTGTGTGCGTGCGTGCGTGCGTGCGTGCGTGCGTGCGTGCGTGCGTTGCGCTGCGTGTGCGTGCGTGTGTGAGAGGGGGGAGCGTGTGTGTATGTGTGTATATGTGCGCGCGCGCGTGCGTGCTTGTGTGTGTGTTGAGCGTATGTGTGTGCGTGTGTGTGTGTGTGTGCGTGTGTGTATGTGTGTGAAGTGTGGGGGGAGAGAGACGAGTGGGAGCGTGTGTGTATATGTGTGCGCGCGCGTGTCGTTATGTGTGTGTGTGTGTGTGTGTTGTGTGTGTGTGTGTGTGTGCCGTGTGCGTTGGCGTGTGTCCTTGCGTGGCAGATGTGTCCCACACACTGTAACAGATTCTCTCACACATTCCATACACATTTCTCTCTCTCTCTCTCTCTCTCTCTCCCTCTCGCTCTCTCTCTCTCTCTCTCTCTCTCTCTCCTTCTCTCGCTCATCTCTCTCTCTCTCCTCTCATCCTCTCTCATTCGGTCTCTCTCTCTCTCTCTCTCTTCTTATCACCCCAGTAAAGATTTGGAACATTTTTGCTTTAAATATTGTATGTCTGGGACAGATTGTAAGAACAGGCTTTGCCTGCAAATCTTTATTATCCATGATAAATAAAGTTTGTTAATTTCCAATGTTCTCTCTCTCTTTCCCTCCTTCTCCTCCTCTTCTTCTTCCTCATGCTCCTTCCGAAACTCGTTGAATAAAATGAATGAGAAGAGTAACCACAAACAAGTTGCATCCTTCACAACTATGGAAGTCAGTACTTGTGTAGGCCTAATTGTGTACAGACACCCTAAAAGAGCGACACGGGTTTCTTAAGCCATCCATGGTCGGGCTTCAAATCAGTAGGACAAATCCCAGAGAAATGGAGAATGGTTTTCAGGATTTTGAGCCTGAAACCTCCCTAACTAGATTCCGGCAGACAAGGAGACGTGGAAGCTAAGGTTTGAGGGGATTCACGGGATCCAAGTTTCCTGTTTTCTTCACCGTCTTCTAAGACCTGGCTTGACGAGACACGCAATGCTTTAAAGGTTGTGTCAGCATGGTAGGAGTTGCCTGAGAGAGAGAGAGAGAGAGAGGAGAGAGAGAGAGAGAGAGAGAGAGAGAGAGAGAGAGAGAGAGAGAGAGAGAGGAGGAGAGATAGAGAGAGAGAGAGGAGATCGGAGAGAAGAGAAGACGAGAGAGAGAGAGAGAGAGAGAGAGAGAGAGGGAGAGAGAGAGGAAGAGAGAGAAGAGGGAGGGAGAGAGAGAGAGAGAGAGAGAGAACGATGAACAATGTTTTAGTGCCATTAGCAAATAGCCCTCTTGGCAAGGGGGATACAAAGCACCCACTCACATGTATTCATACACAACTCACTCACACACCCACACACAATTAGTGCATACATAAAACATACATAAAACTCTTTTTTTTCTTTGACTATCAGAAACTAAATATGCAAAGTAGAAATCAAAACCAAATGCCTCTTACTTAGTTGACTAAACAGTTATTGAATCATTTTTTTTCCCCTGAAATCACTAGCTTTTGCTATATACTTAGCTAATGATACAATAATTTGTTCATCCTCTGAAGACAAAATTTCTTTAAGATCTTTCTGCAATGCAAGAGTATGCTTAAATATTGCACATTCTTTTCGGATATGAGACACGATGGTTTATTGTATATAAGCCTTGGCCTGAGAGAGAGAGAGAGAGAGAGAGAGAGAGAGAGAGAGATGAGAGACAGAGAGACAGACAGACAGTGAGAGAGAGAGAGAGAGAGAGAGACAGAGAGAGAGAGTTGAATGAATTGAACTGAATTAATTTTTATTTATTGAAGGGTAATAGAATAAGCAAATGGTAGCATGCATGCTTTTTTTACATCCAGCCCTCTTAACAAAAAAATTAAAAGGCACAAACAAAGCAAAATAAAAATCATGCAAAATACAGTCATAACCTACATATCATAATAAAAGCGCACACGCATGTTGAAGTAAACGAAACAAATATTCCAATAAAGAGCATACAGTCAACAAACATAAAATAGGAAAATGCATGTACAAAGAAGCATTCCCTACGTAGTCACTTAATAGACCATACAATTATGGTCTGTAATTGTAACTAGCAGCTACGCCCCGCGCTCGCTACGCTTCGCGGCAGCTTTTCCCCGGCACGGGTCTTTAGAATAGCAGTTGCCAGAATAGCACTTCGAAATGTCTCCCACTGTATTCCCCCGGTGATGTTGATCACGAATGTACGGTTATACGGATCTCTAACCAACGGCTTTCAAACTACAATTGTTTGTTTTATGAAATTGGCCCGGGTCTTCAGAATAGCAGTCGCTAGCACAGCACTTCAAAATGTCTCCCACCAGTGATGCTGATTGCAAATATATGTGGCTAAAGGGGTTTACAACCAATAGTTTTCATACTAAAATTGTTTGTTTTATGCAATTGGCCCCGGGTCTTCATAATAGCAGTCACCATAATAGCACTTCAAAATATCGCATGTACAATACCCCATTGCCCCTCTAGCTCTCTGTCTGGTGGGCTTCCGTGCCATGCTCATTATGTGCTATCTATGCACACTCACTTTCACACCGTGCCATGCTCATTATGTGCTATCTATGCACACTCACTGTCACACCGTGCCATGCTCATTATGTATCTAAGTCTATGCACACTCACTGTCACGAACCGTGCCATGCTCATTTTGTGCTATCTATGCAAACACTCACTTTCACACCGTGCCATGGCTGCATTATGTGCTATCTATGCACACTCACCTTCTCACACCGTGCCATGCTCATTGTGTGCTATCTATGCACACTCACTGTCACACCGTGCCATGCTCATTATGTGCTATCTATGCACACTCACTGTCACACCGAGCCATGCTCATTATGTGCTATCTATGCACACTCACTGTCACACCGAGCCATGCTCATTATGTGCTATCTATGCACACTCACTGTCACACCGTGCCATGCTCATTGTGTGCTATCTATGCACACTCACTTTCACACCGTGCCATGCTCATTATGTGCTATCTATGCACACTCACTGTCACACCATGCCATGCTCATTATGTGCTATCTATGCACACTCACTGTCACACCGTGCCATGCTCATTATGTGCTATCTATGCACACTCACTGTCACACCGAGCCATGCTCATTATGTGCTATCTATGCACACTCACTGTCACACCGTGCCATGCTCATTATGTGCTATCTATGCACACTCACTTTCACACCGTGCCATGCTCATTATGTGCTATCTATGCACACTCACTTTCACACCGTGCCATGCTCATTATGTGCTATCTATGCACACTCACTGTCACACCATGCCATGCTCATTATGTGCTATCTATGCACACTCACTGTCACACCGTGCCATGCTCATTATGTGCTATCTATGCACACTCACTTTCACACCGTGCCATGCTCATTATGTGCTATCTATGCACACTCACTTTCACACCGTGCCATGCTCATTATGTGCTATCTATGCACACTCACTTTCACACCGTGCCATGCTCATTATGTGCTATCTATGCACACTCACTTTCACACCGTGCCATGCTCATTATGTGCTATCTATGCACACTCACTGTCACACCGAGCCATGCTCATTATGTGCTATCTATGCACACTCACTTTCACACCGTGCCATGCTCATTATGTGCTATCTATGCACACTCACTTTCACACCGTGCCATGCTCATTATGTGCTATCTATGCACACTCACTGTCACACCGTGCCATGCACACTCTGACTCCACGTCCTTCTCATTTAGGTGGGTTTTTTCTTTTACTGTTTTTGTTTCATCCCTGCTCCTTATCACCACAATACATTCCTCTGCCTTTGTTGTTGTTGTTGGGTGTTTTTTTAATTATTATGCTCACCTTTTGTTTCTTCCTCTTTTATGGGTTCAAAAGCGTTTACAAGTTTTCTTTTTTGTTGTTGCTCCAAACCCATTTGTTTGTCTTCTTCTTCTAGCAATAATGTCCACCTGCCGTAACCGGCAATTACTGACATGTGGAATCTACTGGAGTTCAAAGAATGATGCAGTGCGGGAAAAACGAAAACTAAAGCTAGTCCGAGAACACCCAACCGCACACAAAAAACAACAACGGAGTTTCAGCACCTTCGAGATGAAGGAGCTGAACGTGGGGGACTGGACGGTTTCTGGTGGTAGGGAGTTCCAGTCGCGGCCGGTTCTGGGGAAGAAAACGTTTTTGCGATAGTCCGTTCTAAAGGGGATTCTTTGGAACTGTTTGTTGTGGTTTTGTTTGCTGCTGTTGGGGGGGCAGGGGTTTGAGGGCGCTGCATTTCACACAGGCCAGTCCATTTGTGATCTTATAGATCATGGATAGCCTGGAAGCGCGGCGGTGCTCAGCCAGAGATGGCCATTAATTGTAGCTGGTGGAGCATTGTGCTGACACTGGATGCATTTATGTGTCTGTTTAGCACGTATCTTGCCGCCCTGCGTTGGACCTTCTGTAGGTCAGAGATCTGCCTGTCGGTGTGCATTTTGCATATTCAAGAATGAGCCTGACCATGGCTTTGTAGGCTAACTCCTTAGTAGCCGTGGAACACACCTTTAGTTTCCTCTTAAGAAGCCTAAAGCTCTGTTGGCTTTGGCGCAGATGGCTGTGATCTCAGGAAAGATCGGTTTGCCGTGTGACCCCGAGGTACTTTGTTGAGGGTATACTCTTTCGAGGGTGTGGTCGTGGAGACTGTAGCTGATGGAGGCGTTCAGCAGCTTCTTGCTTCTCGTCAAAGGCAACTGGCTGCATGGAACGCCATGTCCCATTCTCTTTCCCAGTCTTCCAACTTCCTGGGGTCCTCTTGGAGGTCGTTGATGTAGGTCAGAAAGAGGCAAAGTCCTAGGACTGTCCCCTGCGGCACACCAGACTTCACCTCCACATAGCCAGACTGGTGTGTGTGTGTGTGTGTGTGTGTGTGTGTGTGTGTGTGTGTGTGTGTGTGTGTGTGTGTATGTGCGTGCGTGTGCGTGCGTGCGTGCGTGCGTGCGTGCGTGTGTGTGTGTGTGTGCGTGTGCGTAGTACACAATGTTTTGAGTTTCAGTTCTACTATGACAAATTATTTCTGTCTGTCTGTCTGTCTGTCTGTCTCTCTCTCTCTCTCTCTCTCTCTCTCTCTCTCTCTCTCTCTCTCTCTCTCTCTCACACACACACACACACACACACACACACAAACTCTCTTTTCTCTCATGAGATTGTAAGGGAAACAACTGCTACTTGTATTTTTGCTCTGTTGGGGTGTTGGTGTACTGGTAATTCCCCTCGTTTTCATTCTACTTTCATTTTCTTTCTTTTCTGAATTATTTCCTCTTGGCTCTGTAATAAAAAGAAAGACTTCTTAAAATAGTACCCTATATAAGTAAAAGACAAAAAATGCTGAGTTGCAGTTCTCTTTGATAGCTAGAGGTGCCAGATCATCAGCAGTAGACTTGGAGGCTGGCCCTTTGTGTGAAAACATTTGACATTAATTATATGTTTAGTCTGTAGATTAAAATTGTTATTAATTGTAGTTTTACTTTCACTTTCTCTTTTTTTCTACTGTTTATATTGAGTTTATTTATTTTTGCATTTTCCCTCGTCATTCTCAGATTGGGAAAAATATTAACTTCACTGACTTGATTTCTAAAGCAATTTTTGTAAGAATTTGGTTTGCATAAAACGACCCATACTTACTTTTCCTTTTATTTTCTTACGGTTATAAGAACCCCATAATTTTTAATGCCACTTTGTGATGATCTAAGGAAGTTGTGTGTGTGTTTTTCTGGTTTATACTAACTTGTGGCGGTGCCATAACCGATGAGGTTTAACCGAGGCGTGGTCACCGCTACAGCTATCACTGTATTAATAGAATCAAAAAACGGGACTTTACTGGTTTCGTAAATGCCTCCGGGCATTGCCTCCAGCCATTATTGTTCCCACCATATTTGTATTTACAAATGTCCCATATGTTTGTCTGATTCAGACCAAGAGGACGTAAAACTCAATTTTCGCCTGTTTTTGTGGGGTTTTATTTCATGACTGTCAATGTTTTTTATCTAACTTTTATTGTAGTTGTTAGAGATTTTTGTCATACTGTGTTCATGTTTTTTAATGATTGATAATTTCATGAACAAGAGATTGCAAATTGTTTTGGAAGGTCTGCAAAGAACTTATTTTGCAATTGGTTAATATGAATGACATTGATGGATGGAAGTTCAGTTTAACGTCGCGTATCAGGCTGAACAAACCAACCATGGTATAAACAAAAATTTATGTTCCTGAATCACTGTCTTAGCCAAAAGGCCGAGAAGCGATCAGGATTTGATGAATGGACATTGAACTAACTGTTTCGGACTTGTTATGAGTAATTTGCCATTTGAGGACAGTACTGTTACTGTGCATGAGTGCTTTGGCAAACTGGGTTTAATGCTATATGGGAACATGTTCTCTGAAAGAGGAAATCGTTGGATATTTTTTGTTTTTAGTCCGTCACCAAGACGGACTATTGCGATGGGCTGGTTTGTATGTTTGTTTGTTTGTTTGTTGTTTTTTTTGTTGTTGTTTTTTTTCTGTCTGTCCCAAGGATATCTCCCGAACCGCTTTACCGAATCGCGTCAAATTTTGTGTGGCAGGTGTGCCTCCTTAATAGGAATAGATCGGCGCAAACCATTTTGCCGTCGTGACCTTGACCTTGACGTACGACCTTGAAAACCGAAAATCTATTTTTTAGCCATATCTCGGGCACCGATCAACATAGGATGTTGAAACTTGGTATGAAGGTGGTTTGGCTTATGCCCGTTCTGATGATGGCATACCGATCAAGGTCAAGGTCAAGGTCAAAAAGATCGCTGGAGCCTGAAAATCGGAGGGTCATTTTTTTTCTCCTTCTGTCTGTCCCAAGGATATCTTTCGAACGGGTTGACAGAATCACGACAAATTGTGTGTGCTGGTGTGTCACCATGAGAGGAAGGCATCCGCGCAAACCATATTGCCGTCGTGACCTTGACCTTGGCGTACGACCTTGAAAACCGAAAATCTTTAAGGGGCCATAACTCCCACACCGTTAGTGTTAGAGTCTTCAAATTTGGCATGAAGGTACTTTGGCTTATGCCCGTTCTGATGGTGGCATACCGATCAAGGTCAAGGTCACGGTCCGGGAGATCCGTAGGCCTTGAAAGTGGTAGGGGTCTACACATTGGGTTTTAAGCCATATTTTCCACATTGTACTTACTTGACAGAAGCGCTTAAGATTGTGTGTGGTACTGTATACCCTAGAGTAGAAAACATCCGAGCATAAATTATCACCATGCTGACCTTGACCTTGAAGTGTGACCTTGAAAACCGAAATTTCCTTCTTTGCGCTATATGTTTCTTCTTCAAGCTGTATCTCGTGAACTAGAAGACAGAATCCCTTCCAATTACGTTTTTGTGTGAGGGTGTTTGTGTATGTGTGTTGGTGTATGTGGTCAGTCCATGCGGCTCGGTTGCTGTGGCTTACCGAATGGGGTATGAACGAGTTGGCGTCGATCGATAATATGTGTGTTTATGTGTGTGTGTTTGCGTGTGTGTGTGTGTGTGTGTAGAGAGAGAGAGAGAGAGAGTTGCTTTGTATATGCGCTGTTGCTGGTTAATGCTGTTTTTGTCTGTTGATGAATCATTGATTGTAAAGCACTTTGGGCTCATCTGAGGTAAAGCGCTATATAAATGTACAATTATTATTATTATTAAACATACTTGAACAACGGAAACTACCACCACTGCAAACCAGGATGAAAGAACAACGCCTAACCCTGTTTTTCAAGATCGTCAGGGGAGAGATACCAGCTTGAAACCAACGGAAGAGTTTCCTCAAACCTGTGGCCCAGACAAAGAGAAGAATAGTGCCCTGAGCCTGCAAGAGAAGGACCACATAACACTAACGTGGTGTCCAGCATGGCCAGAAACGAACAGCCAGTGCTTTTGGTTGAATCTAATACCACCATCTTTCGAAACTCCTTCTTTCCACGGACACCTGAGTGGAACAGCCTGCCCGACGATATTGTCACCCTGTCGTCGGCCAGCCAGTTCAGGAGGGCTGTGTCTGATCCCAGGCACGGCCAACAGCAAACACACTGAACTCTAGGTGGGGGCCCCAGTTACCACACTAGATGGTGCTGGGGGTCGGCTAGTCTAGCTGTTCTTCAGCTGGATGAAAAGTGAATGATGTAGCCGCCGATCATCTCCCCCCTGAATTTTTTTATTTTTATATAGGTTGTTATAGTGCTCTCTCCAGTTTTTTCCCCGTTGGTGTTTAATGGATACTGCCAACATATCAAATCAAGATCAAGATCGAGGTCTACCTCTAGGAAAATTTGACCTTCTTGGGTAAAGTAGCCAGCTAAAATGTGACGTCAAAGCCTTTTCGCTGGGGCTGGTAGGGCTGGTTCAAATCTACAGAACCGAGTACATGTTTCATGAGCTTAGAACATGAAACAAGAACAAATGCATTACAGTCTACTTGATATGCATTGCCTTTTTGTGGAATAGTTTATTGTAATTAAATGTAAGTCACTAAAATTCCTCCAGTGTTAGAGGCACAGCCGGAGTATACAAAAGAGGGACTCGAGCCGCATGGCCTCATGCTCGCGGTCGCTACTCTTTATCCCTACCTTTTTCCCTGTTGCACGAGGCGGCAAGTGTCGGACTAGCGAGACCCAATTCTTTGTATCAGGCTGCTATGCCTTTATATGTTACAGTAGCCAAGGACAAGGGTTTTCACTTGTGTCTGTCAAGTTATCTATACCATTTAAAAAAATATGAACAGAATGGTATAACTTCTAGAATATAGCACCAACAGAATATTCTTGACAGTTTTTGAGGTTAGTCGGAATTGTCCTTCAGATACAGGATTTTATAATAACCATTTATTTGCCTTTGCTTTTATTTGGCAAGATTAATCAAAGCATGGGCTTTAATGTAACTTCTTACTTTTAAATTTGGGATGCCAAGTCGGATAAAACATTCCCTGTTAAGTTTGGCTTAATTGAAGTAAATAGGCTAGAGGCAAGTAAAATAAAGAAAAATAAGCGCATGCATTTCCGCATGTGCTTATTCCATCCGCATATTTTCTTACTTTGTTTTACTTATTTGTGGATAAGCGCATGAGGTTTCTGTGTCTTATGTGTGCACGGCCTAATTCAGACACTGTCACACACACATACGATTTATATGTACAGCCAATGTATGCTTTTATTCATTTAAACAAATCAAATTGATTTGATTCTCTTCGGAAAAAGAAATTTGCAATGTGTCACTCAGTGATCCACAGTTTTTGTGTTGCCTTTTGCTAACAAATAGTAAACTCACAACCCTACTGTGGCATGTGTGGTTGTGCTGAATAACAGATTAAAGAATTCCTTCATCTTGTTTACATGCCAGTAAACACGCAAATAAGCACAAAAACGGGTTTTTTCAATTTTATTAAATATGAAACAAACAAGTTATTATCTACAGAAAATCCACTCATAACATTTACCTTCCAGTAAAACAAAAATGGTGCAGCTGTAAAAGCCACTCTTAGCTGGCCGAACGGTTGTTCGGCGAACAGCCCAGATCGGTGTTCGGCGAACAGAAATGTTCGGCCGAACCGGGTTTTCCCCATATAGTCCGAGAACATGCTCGCCGAACAGCCGTTAGTTTGCTCCCCGAACAGGCGTTAGCTTGCTCGCCGAACAGCCGTTCGGCCCGAATCTCGTTCCCATGTCGTGTTCTATGAACAAGTTTCTTGTTCGGCCGAACACGAGAACTCTTCACAACTTGAAGAAAAAAAATTGTCACTGATCTTTGTTTTTAGATCAGTGATCTATCCAAAACATCGCCATTGTTTTTTCTTCCGATTTCTTTTTCTTTCTTGCCGTCAGATGTTAGCCTAGATCACAATGCAAAGATGTAGTTTTGTCACCCCCGTCATGGTTTACGAACCTCAAAGTCTGCTTCTTTCAGTTTTGTGAACAAGAGAGTTGGATCACTCGATCAGCACGAACACGAGCACGGAACAGACCAAAGGCCTGTTAATCGATCTGTCATCATCACATCATTTATTATATGAAGATAAGTCAATGATATTACTTCTCCTTTTGACAAAAAACACACACAAAAACTGTTAGTTCTCGGTTATTTTCTTTCGATGCAGAAATTTAAGGGGGTGGTGGGATTAGGCTTAGGCCTAGGCCTAGGCCTAGCCTACATGTTTGCTGAAGTAGGCTTTGGAGCCTCGCTATGACAGTATGAGGTTGGGGTCAAAGGTACACCTTCGCACAGTTCGTTTCGGGTCAGATTAAGGAACAAACCCACTGTTCGGGCGATCGATTGATTCGTTGTTTGTTTGGGCGAAAAGGAAAAGAACACTAATTGACTTTTCTCGTTTCGGCCTATCACGCGTTCGCCCGAAATGAATTCTGGCAGCTAACATATTCATCTATCCATTCTTGCTGACATCTTATTGTTCCAGGCAGCTAAACTAAATGATCCTGGCAAGTTTAAAGCAAAGTATAAAGCAAAGACTCTGGGATAGAAATCTGAACAAGGTTTGTTATGAAACTCCAATTCAAAAAAAAAAGAAAACAGGGAAAAAAGCCAGAGAAGAAGTCTGTGACAAGACACAAAGCAAAAATTTTATTAACTCTTTTATTTACATAAGGAGGAAAGAGATCACATTAAAAGAGGGAACGAGATTAACACAGACAGAGAGTTTGTATAAATAAAATAGAGCTGGAAAGGATCACTTTAAATGTGCAAAACACCTTGAGCCTTATCGTTAATTAAAAAATGAAAACAACTCTACTGAAATATAGTCATGAAACACTGTACAAAAAACAAACATAAGAAAAACAGATCTTTCTATTCTTTTTCTT
>JAGGCT020000084.1:25000-30000 GCA_017654935.2 Phymorhynchus buccinoides
TTTTTTTTTTTTTTTTTTTTTTTTTTTTTTTTTTTTTTTTTTTTTTTTTTTTTTTTTTTTTTTTTTTTTTTTTTTTTTTTTTTTTTTTTTTTTTTTTTTTTTTTTTTTTTTTTTTTTTTTTTTTTTTTTTTTTTTTTTTTTTTTTTTTTTTTTTTTTTTTTTTTTTTTTTTTTTTTTTTTTTTTTTTTTTTTTTTTTTTTTTTTTTTTTTTTTTTTTTTTTTTTTTTTTTTTTTTTTTTTTTTTTTTTTTTTTTTTTTTTTTTTTTTTTTTTTTTTTTTTTTTTTTTTTTTTTTTTTTTTTTTTTTTTTTTTTTTTTTTTTTTTTTTTTTTTTTTTTTTTTTTTTTTTTTTTTTTTTTTTTTTTTTTTTTTTTTTTTTTTTTTTTTTTTTTTTTTTTTTTTTTTTTTTTTTTTTTTTTTTTTTTTTTTTTTTTTTTTTTTTTTTTTTTTTTTTTTTTTTTTTTTTTTTTTTTTTTTTTTTTTTTTTTTTTTTTTTTTTTTTTTTTTTTTTTTTTTTTTTTTTTTTTTTTTTTTTTTTTTTTTTTTTTTTTTTTTTTTTTTTTTTTTTTTTTTTTTTTTTTTTTTTTTTTTTTTTTTTTTTTTTTTTTTTTTTTTTTTTTTTTTTTTTTTTTTTTTTTTTTTTTTTTTTTTTTTTTTTTTTTTTTTTTTTTTTTTTTTTTTTTTTTTTTTTTTTTTTTTTTTTTTTTTTTTTTTTTTTTTTTTTTTTTTTTTTTTTTTTTTTTTTTTTTTTTTTTTTTTTTTTTTTTTTTTTTTTTTTTTTTTTTTTTTTTTTTTTTTTTTTTTTTTTTTTTTTTTTTTTTTTTTTTTTTTTTTTTTTTTTTTTTTTTTTTTTTTTTTTTTTTTTTTTTTTTTTTTTTTTTTTTTTTTTTTTTTTTTTTTTTTTTTTTTTTTTTTTTTTTTTTTTTTTTTTTTTTTTTTTTTTTTTTTTTTTTTTTTTTTTTTTTTTTTTTTTTTTTTTTTTTTTTTTTTTTTTTTTTTTTTTTTTTTTTTTTTTTTTTTTTTTTTTTTTTTTTTTTTTTTTTTTTTTTTTTTTTTTTTTTTTTTTTTTTTTTTTTTTTTTTTTTTTTTTTTTTTTTTTTTTTTTTTTTTTTTTTTTTTTTTTTTTTTTTTTTTTTTTTTTTTTTTTTTTTTTTTTTTTTTTTTTTTTTTTTTTTTTTTTTTTTTTTTTTTTTTTTTTTTTTTTTTTTTTTTTTTTTTTTTTTTTTTTTTTTTTTTTTTTTTTTTTTTTTTTTTTTTTTTTTTTTTTTTTTTTTTTTTTTTTTTTTTTTTTTTTTTTTTTTTTTTTTTTTTTTTTTTTTTTTTTTTTTTTTTTTTTTTTTTTTTTTTTTTTTTTTTTTTTTTTTTTTTTTTTTTTTTTTTTTTTTTTTTTTTTTTTTTTTTTTTTTTTTTTTTTTTTTTTTTTTTTTTTTTTTTTTTTTTTTTTTTTTTTTTTTTTTTTTTTTTTTTTTTTTTTTTTTTTTTTTTTTTTTTTTTTTTTTTTTTTTTTTTTTTTTTTTTTTTTTTTTTTTTTTTTTTTTTTTTTTTTTTTTTTTTTTTTTTTTTTTTTTTTTTTTTTTTTTTTTTTTTTTTTTTTTTTTTTTTTTTTTTTTTTTTTTTTTTTTTTTTTTTTTTTTTTTTTTTTTTTTTTTTTTTTTTTTTTTTTTTTTTTTTTTTTTTTTTTTTTTTTTTTTTTTTTTTTTTTTTTTTTTTTTTTTTTTTTTTTTTTTTTTTTTTTTTTTTTTTTTTTTTTTTTTTTTTTTTTTTTTTTTTTTTTTTTTTTTTTTTTTTTTTTTTTTTTTTTTTTTTTTTTTTTTTTTTTTTTTTTTTTTTTTTTTTTTTTTTTTTTTTTTTTTTTTTTTTTTTTTTTTTTTTTTTTTTTTTTTTTTTTTTTTTTTTTTTTTTTTTTTTTTTTTTTTTTTTTTTTTTTTTTTTTTTTTTTTTTTTTTTTTTTTTTTTTTTTTTTTTTTTTTTTTTTTTTTTTTTTTTTTTTTTTTTTTTTTTTTTTTTTTTTTTTTTTTTTTTTTTTTTTTTTTTTTTTTTTTTTTTTTTTTTTTTTTTTTTTTTTTTTTTTTTTTTTTTTTTTTTTTTTTTTTTTTTTTTTTTTTTTTTTTTTTTTTTTTTTTTTTTTTTTTTTTTTTTTTTTTTTTTTTTTTTTTTTTTTTTTTTTTTTTTTTTTTTTTTTTTTTTTTTTTTTTTTTTTTTTTTTTTTTTTTTTTTTTTTTTTTTTTTTTTTTTTTTTTTTTTTTTTTTTTTTTTTTTTTTTTTTTTTTTTTTTTTTTTTTTTTTTTTTTTTTTTTTTTTTTTTTTTTTTTTTTTTTTTTTTTTTTTTTTTTTTTTTTTTTTTTTTTTTTTTTTTTTTTTTTTTTTTTTTTTTTTTTTTTTTTTTTTTTTTTTTTTTTTTTTTTTTTTTTTTTTTTTTTTTTTTTTTTTTTTTTTTTTTTTTTTTTTTTTTTTTTTTTTTTTTTTTTTTTTTTTTTTTTTTTTTTTTTTTTTTTTTTTTTTTTTTTTTTTTTTTTTTTTTTTTTTTTTTTTTTTTTTTTTTTTTTTTTTTTTTTTTTTTTTTTTTTTTTTTTTTTTTTTTTTTTTTTTTTTTTTTTTTTTTTTTTTTTTTTTTTTTTTTTTTTTTTTTTTTTTTTTTTTTTTTTTTTTTTTTTTTTTTTTTTTTTTTTTTTTTTTTTTTTTTTTTTTTTTTTTTTTTTTTTTTTTTTTTTTTTTTTTTTTTTTTTTTTTTTTTTTTTTTTTTTTTTTTTTTTTTTTTTTTTTTTTTTTTTTTTTTTTTTTTTTTTTTTTTTTTTTTTTTTTTTTTTTTTTTTTTTTTTTTTTTTTTTTTTTTTTTTTTTTTTTTTTTTTTTTTTTTTTTTTTTTTTTTTTTTTTTTTTTTTTTTTTTTTTTTTTTTTTTTTTTTTTTTTTTTTTTTTTTTTTTTTTTTTTTTTTTTTTTTTTTTTTTTTTTTTTTTTTTTTTTTTTTTTTTTTTTTTTTTTTTTTTTTTTTTTTTTTTTTTTTTTTTTTTTTTTTTTTTTTTTTTTTTTTTTTTTTTTTTTTTTTTTTTTTTTTTTTTTTTTTTTTTTTTTTTTTTTTTTTTTTTTTTTTTTTTTTTTTTTTTTTTTTTTTTTTTTTTTTTTTTTTTTTTTTTTTTTTTTTTTTTTTTTTTTTTTTTTTTTTTTTTTTTTTTTTTTTTTTTTTTTTTTTTTTTTTTTTTTTTTTTTTTTTTTTTTTTTTTTTTTTTTTTTTTTTTTTTTTTTTTTTTTTTTTTTTTTTTTTTTTTTTTTTTTTTTTTTTTTTTTTTTTTTTTTTTTTTTTTTTTTTTTTTTTTTTTTTTTTTTTTTTTTTTTTTTTTTTTTTTTTTTTTTTTTTTTTTTTTTTTTTTTTTTTTTTTTTTTTTTTTTTTTTTTTTTTTTTTTTTTTTTTTTTTTTTTTTTTTTTTTTTTTTTTTTTTTTTTTTTTTTTTTTTTTTTTTTTTTTTTTTTTTTTTTTTTTTTTTTTTTTTTTTTTTTTTTTTTTTTTTTTTTTTTTTTTTTTTTTTTTTTTTTTTTTTTTTTTTTTTTTTTTTTTTTTTTTTTTTTTTTTTTTTTTTTTTTTTTTTTTTTTTTTTTTTTTTTTTTTTTTTTTTTTTTTTTTTTTTTTTTTTTTTTTTTTTTTTTTTTTTTTTTTTTTTTTTTTTTTTTTTTTTTTTTTTTTTTTTTTTTTTTTTTTTTTTTTTTTTTTTTTTTTTTTTTTTTTTTTTTTTTTTTTTTTTTTTTTTTTTTTTTTTTTTTTTTTTTTTTTTTTTTTTTTTTTTTTTTTTTTTTTTTTTTTTTTTTTTTTTTTTTTTTTTTTTTTTTTTTTTTTTTTTTTTTTTTTTTTTTTTTTTTTTTTTTTTTTTTTTTTTTTTTTTTTTTTTTTTTTTTTTTTTTTTTTTTTTTTTTTTTTTTTTTTTTTTTTTTTTTTTTTTTTTTTTTTTTTTTTTTTTTTTTTTTTTTTTTTTTTTTTTTTTTTTTTTTTTTTTTTTTTTTTTTTTTTTTTTTTTTTTTTTTTTTTTTTTTTTTTTTTTTTTTTTTTTTTTTTTTTTTTTTTTTTTTTTTTTTTTTTTTTTTTTTTTTTTTTTTTTTTTTTTTTTTTTTTTTTTTTTTTTTTTTTTTTTTTTTTTTTTTTTTTTTTTTTTTTTTTTTTTTTTTTTTTTTTTTTTTTTTTTTTTTTTTTTTTTTTTTTTTTTTTTTTTTTTTTTTTTTTTTTTTTTTTTTTTTTTTTTTTTTTTTTTTTTTTTTTTTTTTTTTTTTTTTTTTTTTTTTTTTTTTTTTTTTTTTTTTTTTTTTTTTTTTTTTTTTTTTTTTTTTTTTTTTTTTTTTTTTTTTTTTTTTTTTTTTTTTTTTTTTTTTTTTTTTTTTTTTTTTTTTTTTTTTTTTTTTTTTTTTTTTTTTTTTTTTTTTTTTTTTTTTTTTTTTTTTTTTTTTTTTTTTTTTTTTTTTTTTTTTTTTTTTTTTTTTTTTTTTTTTTTTTTTTTTTTTTTTTTTTTTTTTTTTTTTTTTTTTTTTTTTTTTTTTTTTTTTTTTTTTTTTTTTTTTTTTTTTTTTTTTTTTTTTTTTTTTTTTTTTTTTTTTTTTTTTTTTTTTTTTTTTTTTTTTTTTTTTTTTTTTTTTTTTTTTTTTTTTTTTTTTTTTTTTTTTTTTTTTTTTTTTTTTTTTTTTTTTTTTTTTTTTTTTTTTTTTTTTTTTTTTTTTTTTTTTTTTTTTTTTTTTTTTTTTTTTTTTTTTTTTTTTTTTTTTTTTTTTTTTTTTTTTTTTTTTTTTTTTTTTTTTTTTTTTTTTTTTTTTTTTTTTTTTTTTTTTTTTTTTTTTTTTTTTTTTTTTTTTTTTTTTTTTTTTTTTTTTTTTTTTTTTTTTTTTTTTTTTTTTTTTTTTTTTTTTTTTTTTTTTTTTTTTTTTTTTTTTTTTTTTTTTTTTTTTTTTTTTTTTTTTTTTTTTTTTTTTTTTTTTTTTTTTTTTTTTTTTTTTTTTTTTTTTTTTTTTTTTTTTTTTTTTTTT
>JAGGCT020000084.1:32500-37094 GCA_017654935.2 Phymorhynchus buccinoides
AGTAGACCTCCGACGCCCTGGGAGGAACGACACGCATGGAGGCGCGACGAGACGTAGACCCCCCACCCTGAAGTAGATCAGAATGTTCACGAAACGACAAGCAGCTGTTAACCCTACCGAGATCCGCACTAGAAAGGGGACGGACGCTGGAAAGAACGAAACTGGATAGACCAGAGGAGAGTGTGAGCCGAGAGTTGAGGGATAAGCGATGGATGTATTGAGATGAATACTGTGATCAATGGCGGAGTTTCACATCGTTGAGTCTTGACCATTTTGTGGGTTGGCACCAGAGCGAAGAATTGGGGTCAGCACGAGAAGAGAGAGAGTAGGCACAAGCGCATGGGAGGAGAGTGACCATTACGAGGAGAGAAGCGGCGCACGAGGAAATAATAGGGAGGACGGTGAAGACGACAAGTGTAGCCCCGACACGGATAATATGAAAAATCCATCCGAGCCAGACGAAAGAACTCTTCTTTAGTAGAGTTTTTTTTGTTTTAAAACAAAAGTATTCCAACAGTCGCGTGTATTGTTAGAGCCGTTTAGACAATCTTTTCCATCCTCCACTGTAGCAGAAAAAAAAACAGCTACCATTTACGGCACAAAGCTAACTTTAAATCTACAATGTTTACTGAATCACGAAGGAAATGGAATAAATCAGAAAAGTTAATAATCCTCAAATGCTACTGGACTTAGGAATACAAAAGCTGGGCAGAGGCATTGGCACCCACGGCACAAACTTTGTTTCCTTCCCCGGCAAAGCAAAATATTCGGCGCATAATAATTGCCTAACTGTTCTTCAGAAGACCTGTCTGGTAACTGGTGGTTGGCTCACCTTCTAGAGTAGGAGCGCTCCACTACCGGCGGCGGAGAGAGCTCTGCCACACCAGGAAGATTTTTTGCCTGTGCCCAAAGCAAAAAAAATAACAAACAAAAAAGTCAAAAATTTTTATGTCTAAAAAAAGCCAGAGGTCTGCATGCACAGAAGTTGATTGAAAGTAGTTTAATGAGTAAAAGTAAATCAATGTGAAGCAAACACTTTTTACAAGGGGCCCTTAACAGACATTTACCACTAATTAACCATACAATGGTATTAGGTATTAGACTTATAGTCACAGAGGAATATCGGTATATGTATGGTTAAAATTCGGGTGTTTGCTCCCACTGGAGTGAGCGCGTCGAAGGCCAGAGGCGTGCCACCCAATATTTTTGTTTGGAGAATGCCATTTTTTTGTGTGATTGATGAGGAGGACAAATTATAACCTTTTTCGTTGCCACTGGGTTGTTGTGTCTGTTGTGTTAATGTGTGCTTAAGTGCATGGGCACATGGACCTCGGTTTATCGTTCTCATACCGAAGAAAGAACTCCACATTAAGGACCGTAAAGGCCAGTATAGTGCACAAGGGAGAGGAAAAAATCCCATGGTACCCAGGTTCGACATCGGGTTACTGACACGACGGCGAAACGTTACCATGTGCCTTCTAGAGGAAAATCTACACCCGGTGTGTGACTGACGTGTAATGCAATACTGTTCCCAGTACACCACAATCATGGCTGACAGGGCCATTCAAGGGGAAATGACACTACAGAGATAAAATGTAAACTAACGCAGAGGTGGGTTGGTTAGTCATGTAGCGGGGTCCCAAACAGGGGGGTGGAGGTTCCTGGGGACAATAATGTGAATGTAAAGATGCAATAAAGGCCTCTCCTTGAGATGGCATGGAATCCCATACAGAATGAGGTTTACATCAAATCAAAGTATTGACATGGCAGTCCATGGATTTCTCCCTCTTTTTCTTCCAAGATCTGCCACTAACAGGTGCAACATCATCACTAAAGCAGGGCGACAGACAGACTATGCGACTGCCTCATATTACATCGATCAGTTCGTGACGAAGATCAAATTTTGTTTCCAGCACAGTAGAGGTCACAGGCCATCTGACTCGATTCAGACTCGATCGGTGAAATTTAGAACCCGCCCTATTCGGCCCAGTCACCTGACTGGGCCCGACTGAGCCAGACTGATCAAGCAGGCATGGTATGCAAAATGAGGTGAAACTTCACGACCTGAACGAGTCACATGAGGCTGTCACCTAGTCTGTCGCCGGCTTAAGGAGCACACCATTGACAGGTTCACAAAATATGACACACAAAAAGGGGAAACAAGGGAGATAGACGTGAGCAGGTTTGATTGAAGTTCCTTCATCTCAGTTACTTTCCTTTGACCGTTACTTTGATGGCGGACACAAGAACACGCACACACACAAAAAACACACCACACATGCATGCATAGACAGACATGAACAAAAACAATAGTTCTAAAGCTTTGCTCGGAAACTACAAATTATAATAAGCAGTGTTTTTTGCTCACAGTATCAAAGCTCAAAACGCCAAATGCCACTTCATCCCAACATACAGTGGAGTACGTTTAACACGAAACTCGCTGGACAAAGATTTTTGTGTGTGTTAACCGTATTTTGTGTTAAGAATTTTCGACAAAATTGCGGTAAAAAAAAATCAACCTGAACACCCACTAAACTGGGCATGTGCACATCGAGTATTCAATGCCCGTTGTGCTAGCGATAGTTAGACTTGGCATCATCTTAAGTTGAAAAACGCGCATACATACGTTACATGGCCGAAAGCTTTAATTATCAAGAAGTGGAAGATAGCAACACCAAATATCATGACGATCAATTATTAATCCTCTTCAAAGACTGTTCTTCGTGAATTTTGATGAAACATAGTCAGATTTTCCAAGCCACAACGTTGAGTCGATAATGGTGGTTCCAGAAGATATCAAATGCAAACCGCTTTCAGATTGGCTCAGACACATCAAAACACTGAAGATCGAAAGCACTCGTTGGTTCGAGTGTCAAACTTTGCTGGGAGTGCACTGCACACTACTAGGCCTCTGCATTGCCCAGCCTTCGTTTGCTCTTCCAATCGGAAAAAAAATCTCATGCTTCTTAGTTTGAGAATAAAATGTTTAAGGCTCAAACTGTATTTGGAGTGCAAATTGTAAACTGAAGTTCGACAACTGAACGGGCAGATTAGCGTTGCAGACGACAAACTGTGCAGGAAAATGAAACTGTGCAGGATTTGAGAATACGCATGCTCACACCATACTTTCTGACTAGCACATCAACCAAGTTGCAGTAGATGAGGTTCGTGATGGCTTTTGCAAAGTTTGTAAGGTAATATTTGGTGGCTCCAGCTTCATTTAGTGCTATCAAAGCGAACTGTAGTACTGATAAATAACAATCGGACCGAGTTTTTGTTTGTGTGTTAACCGTAATTTTTTTTTTTTTTGTTTGTGCTGAGGAAAAAATGTTTGTGTGAAAAATTATCTTTGTTTTGAGTAATAATAAAGAAAAGTTTCGTCCCGTTAACGCCAATATTTGGTGTATTCTCGCTTTGTGTAAAGTGTACTCCACTGTACACGCACTTTCTATGAATTTAAGCACAACATAAAGGCCCTGTCACACGTCATGCTAAAATCGTACGAATTTACAATACGATTCGAACACGTGGTCTTGAAGAACAAATTTGATTCGCGCACCGAGACCACACGATTGAATCACATCGTACAGTCGTACGAGTTTAGTTGACGTGTAGCCAAGCCTAACGGCTTATTTTATCATTAGAGTATATCTTTCTAATAGAGGATGGATTTGATCATTGTTCCTATCTCAACAGACAGTGGAAGTGTCAAGGGAAACCTGGCACTGACCTTCCAACAACTCCAGGCTGGCCCCCCCTCCGGTGCTGACGTGGCTCACCTTGCCCTCCGTTCCATACTTGGCCGCGCAGGTCGCCGTGTCACCCCCGCCTGAGAGAAATAACACCACAAGTTCAATTCCTACTCTTAACTCACTCTGCACTGGCCGGTTGCTTCCCCTTACAACCGTTCGGGACGGGCCATTTGGTTAGATTCGAAAACCCCATCACCACAAATAAGTTATGAAAAGTTATTGACTGATATTTTCAGAATAAGATTACTAACACCATGCAGTAAACGATTGTAAAATATCAGATTCCTTATCTTCGTCATTTGTCTCCTATTGACAAAAACAGCTTAACACATAGAAAGAAGGACAATTTCACATTCCGATCTTTGATCCCCCTCTACAACCAAACCTGAAAATGTAAAGTCTACAATGATTGGTTGATTTCAAGAGAAGCAAGGTCAAAGCAAACCGAAAGTAGGGGGGGGGTGTATATGGACTTCCTACCGAAAGCTGGTTACATGCCAGAAATCAAACCTCTTGAAAACTCTTATGAGCCGGAGCCCGCTCATTCGTCCTAACGGTTGGTGCAAGCCATGAGCGGATCCGGCCCATCATCCCAAGTGAGTTAAGTCTTATAATAACATTTCCTCTGTATCTGCAATGTCTGTGGCATCTGTCTGTCGAAAACGGTTGGCCATAATTTGAAGGCCATCCACTGGCGTGAGGATCCCCTGCAGTGGGCAGCCAATGCTTCTTCTTTTCTTCATGTCCCAGGGCCCAGAGGCAGAAGTACACATATTGGGCCAAACTTCATACAGATGGAACTGGAACAGGCCTCTTACACAATACACAAACGCATGCACACA
>JAGGCT020000849.1:0-50000 GCA_017654935.2 Phymorhynchus buccinoides
ATGCAGGTCAATTTGTTACTACATAGTAGAGTGGCTCAGAGGTAACGCGTTGGCCTCGTAAGCAACAAACCCAGGTTTGTTTCTGGCTGCAGCTGAGTTTTTCTGCTCACTTTCCACTAGACCTTATGATCCGAACGCCAAGTCTTTCGGATGAGACGACAAAAACCGAGGTCCTGTGTGTCCATTCACTTTGCGCATGTTAAAGAATCCAGTAGCAATGAAAAAGTTGTCATTTGGTAAACATTTACCCTCCCCCCTTCCCCATCAGTCACACACATACACACAAAAGGTGGAGCAGCACTAGCTGTGACATACTCTCCAGGTGGGACAGAGGGACCAAGTGATTCATGAGGGGGGGTTCCGCTGGAGGTCCAGGGGGCCGCATAGGTTCAGAGATCAAGGGGCAGAGCTTGTGTGGGGGTCCTTTGGGCGAAGCCCCCGGAAAATGTTGCGATTTAGCGATTTTTAAGTTGAAAATCGAGCCAAATTCTGACATGTTATTTTTGTACCTTGCACAGTAGAACCTCCCTTATAAGACTCCCTCCCATATAAGACCTACTTCTCTGAGACATTGCCCTTCTTTGTAAGTATTAACCTTATAAGACCCCTCCCTCATAAGACCACTTTTTGGATGATTTTTGAAGGTCTTATAAGGGAGGTTCCATTGTATAAGGTATGCTTGGGGCTGAGCGGGGTTTCCGGAAACCATGCCCCCCCCCCCCCCCTCCTCGATCCGTCCCTGTGGGAGCAACCCGAATGTCACCGAGACGAGTCTCTGTGACTATAAAAGCAATAGCAATACCAATACATTCAAGAGGAATTGTCTGCAAACATGCAGATTAACACCCCCTTCCATTTTCTCGGTTCTTTACGTTTTTCAGTCTTGCCTTTCTTACTGCAGGTTCAGCACATAAACCTCCTTCGTTTTCTATATTTAAAGTTAATTTTTATCCTTTTAAACAATAAAAAATAGGCATTTGTAAATACAATGGAACCTCCCTTATAAGATCTCCCATTATAAGACTCCCTCCCACATTGCCCTTCTTTGTAAGTATTAAAATACCTCCCTTATAAGACCACTCCCTTATAAGACCTCATTTTTGAAGGTCTTGTAAGGGAGGTTCCACTGTAGTAGAATATAAAGGCGGGATTTAAAAAAACAAGGAACCAAGGGGGGTGTTGAATCCGCACCTTAGCCGAATTGTCCTGTAAAAATTATACTAAAATGCATGAAAAAAGCTGTGTAGCAGATTTGGAAAGCAGACACTTACTATGGGTTGCGAGGTCCCCAGTAGATCCCAATGCCAGCCTTGGCTGTGGCATAGCCGTTGTCAGCAGAGGACCCGTCAGTGTACACCTCATGCCCTTCATGATCAGGAAATGGAACACCTGCATACAGTGCAAGCACACACACACATGCATACAAACACACACACACACATATATATATAAACACACACACACACACAGTCAAGAATGTTAATCTAACTGTACAGGGCTCCCAGGAACGCCCGTGGGGGGTCTATGAAGCACTAAAATTCTACAGGACCCTCTAAAAGAATGTGCAGGGGGTCCTAGGGATGCACTATAAAAATTATTTTTAGCAATCGCAATGCCACTGGGACCCTCTATCCCGCCGGATATCAGAAATTGAAATGTGAAATTTTCCTTCTTTCCATGTGTTAGCTGATTTCTTTAAAAGGAGACAAACGATGAAGGCATAGAACCTGATATTTTACGATCGCTTAGTGCATGGTGTTAGTAATCTTCTCTGAAAATACGTCCATAACTTTTAACTTTTTTGTGGTTATCGAACCTAGTCAAACAGCCCGTCCTGAACGGTTGTAAGGAGGAAGCAACCAGCCAGTGCCAAGTGAGTTCAAGAGATCATGCAGTTAAAACCGATTTCCACTAACCAGTGCCAAGTGAGTTCAAGAGATCATGCAGTTAAAACCGATTTCCACTAACCAGTGCCAAGTGAGTTCAAGAGATCATGCAGTTAAAACCGATTTCCACTAACCAGTGCCAAGTGAGTTCAAGAGATCATGCAGTTAAAACCGATTTCCACTAGCCAGTACTAAGTGAGTTCAAGAGATCATGCAGTTAAAACCGATTTCCACTAACCAGTGCCAAGTGAATTCAAGAGATCATGCAGTTAAAACCGATTTCCACTAGCCAGTGCCAAATGAGCTCAATCTATCATGCAGTTAAAACCAATTTCCACTTACCCGTGAATCCACAGTCTGTGAACCCAGAAGAATCCAGCTTCCTCTTTTTATAGTTGTTTGCGGAGGAGCCGTTCTTCGACCTCTTGTCATGAGAGCCGTTGGAGCCCCCTAAAGGTGTGGAGTCACTGTAAGAACGCTTCAGATTGTCTCCAACCCCACCTCCTCTTTTAGAACTAGCCTTAGCGGAGGTGCTAGCCTTCCCTAAAGGTGTGAAGTCGCTACATGACCGCTGTAGATTAGCTCGAACACCGCTCCCGGTTGAAAACGAGGCTGCGGAAGATCTTCCCGAGGATAGAAGAGGAGCGATCTGGTCGATCTGGGCAGTGAGGGTGTCCAAGTCGGTCATCAACCGATGGGCGGAGGTTTTCTTGTCCACGCCTTTAATCAGCTGAACAGCGCTAGCCCGCAGTGCGCTCACCGTTGCTCGCAACATGTTGGCTCCTTCTGATGACTGACTGGTGCTTTGGTGCTTTGAGCTTGCCGAGGCGGTTTGATAGTGCAGTTCTTCTTCCTCGGAGGCACTGATCAGATAGGGGTCGTCAGAATCATCGTGGAAAGCGTAGTCTGATGGACCGGAATCTGACTCATCTGAATTATATTATAAAATTAAAAAAGTTTTAAAATGTGAGTGTTTATGGTGATTTCATTCACTTACTGAAGAGATTGAAAATAGAAATTTGATACAACAAAACATTAACTTTTCCCATAACATACAATCAAACTTAGCGTAATAAATTATGTTGTATGGAAGCCCCACTTCCTAAATATTTTCTTGACCAAAACATTGAGTGGGGGGGGCGGTCATTTTAATTGTAACTGTGTTACTGATTGAGAATGAGATTAAACTACCACCTCCTGAGCATGTCTCAATGAATAAAGTCTTAATCAGCTTATGTAGTCTACTCATTATCTACAACATAACACTTAAGTACTGATTTAAGTGAAATACAAATTACTATGTTAACAGATCTGTATCACACTGAAATACAAAATAATATATAGTGTTTTGTGAGTTCCGGTACTTCACTTTAATTTTTAAATGACAAACCCAAACAACATACCTGTTGAATAATCATCAAAATAACTGCTTGTCACCAGTTTCTTAATTTACAATTAATTTAAATCTTAAAAAAACAATTCACAGTAAACAACTGAATCATCATCAAAATATAACTTTTTTTAATAGTATTTTAGTTTTTACTATTTATTTTCACAATAACTGTTCATAAAATGTCAATTTTTATTTCTTATCTTACATACCATTTGGTTTGAAGATGTAATTATCATTGCAAGCCTGTTCACCACCAACAAAATCCCAGGCCTCGGCTTCAGTTCCAAATTTCTTGAATCTTGCCTTTGGAAATTGTTTCACTTGCTCTTGACATGAAGGCCTGAAAAGGAAGGAAGGATATCTTAAAACTTGGTCAGGTACAATTTTTTTTGTGTGTGTGTGTGTGTGTGTGTGTGTGTGTGTGTGTGTGTGTGTGTGTGTGTGAGAGAGAGAGAGAGAGAGAGAGAGAGAGAGAAAGTGAGGACAAAGAGAGAGACAGACAGAGAGGGGGGGGGGGGGGGCACAGTCATTCAGTTCTGGATCTGATTGCATAGTTGAAAGAGCCACATTATGGCATAGAATCAACGAAAACTAGGGAAGAGCACGGTCCCCTATTTACACAAAAAAACCATAACCTATACATCTAAATGATGTTAATGAACGACTGGTAAATGGTGGTTAAGATTGGAGCAATTTTTTGAAGGAGTTGGCATATGAAATTGCTCCAATCTTAACCACCATTTACCAGTCGTTCATTAACATCGGGACAGTCCCATCTGACTGGAAAGAAAGGTGAGCAGTACGACCCGAGCAATTGCCGCCCAGTGTCCCTCACCAGCAGTTGTTGCGGCAGTCGGCTCTAGCGGGGATTATTTGGAACTGCTTGTTGTGATTTTGTCTTCTGCTGCTGGGGCCCGAGTGCCATACTGGGGGCATGGGTTTGAGGGCACTGCATTTCAGTATTTCCACACAGGCCAGTCCATTTGAATGTGATCTTGTAGATCATGGATAGCCTGGAAGCGCTGCAGCGCTCAGCCAGAGAGCATGGTGCTGACACTGGATGTATTGTAGTGACTGATATTAGCATTAATATCAGGGACCGGGTTGTCGGCCTGGATAGCTCAGTTGGTAGAGCGCCCGTCTGGTGTTCGGGAGGTCTCGGGTTCGACTCCCAGTCCGGCTAACTTTTCCCCTACGAAATTACATCATGACCTGTTTAGCACGTATCTTGCCGCCCTGCGTTGCTGTTGGACCTTCTGTCTCTACTACTACTAGACTCTAGTCTTAATTACTCTAGGTCAGGGATCTATTTGAAAATAGGCGTTAAGTTAAACCAAATAAAATATCTTACCAGTCTCTGTAAACACCAGGAACACGCCCAACCTTGACAGCATAATATGACATAATAGGCGCAACGGGTTTGAGAGAGACTGTCTTTAGTTTTGTTTCTTTTAAAGTTCTGGTCTGCACATTTGGGCCGCGCTCTCCTCCAACTCCAACTTTCGGTCGCTCACCGGATGTTGGTGAAGAATTGTCTTTCCTTTGTTCGGGTGCGTCACGGCTGTTCGGGGAACGGCTGTTCAAATCTTTCTTCTTTTTTTTTTTTCTTCTTTTTTTTTGCAGTTTCTTGTTCAAATAATTCAACAATTTAATTCACATAAGCAATGAACAGAAACCACCTTATATGACAATACTAAACTGGCTGGGAACACGGAAGTGCATGTCTATCTTTAGTATTTTTTCCTTTGGTAGGCCTATAATATTAGTAGTAGCAGAGAGCTTATATATCTCTGGTAGTAGTAGGTGAAGACGGGGTAAAAAGCCCATGGGCGGGTAAGAAGCCGATGCCAATTATCTCATGAAATGAAGCAAATTTCAGTCGCATTTTGCCCATGAGACGAGTGTTAATGTTTAGCATTCGTCTCAAGGGCAAATTTGACTGACATTGTCTTTATTTCATGAGATAATTGGCATGGGCTTTTTACCCGCCCATATTTAAATTTTTACACCCGTTTTATCCCTAATGAGTTCTTAGTAGTAGTAGCAGAGAGTATATATCTCTGGGACTGGCTTCTGACGGGGTAAAAAGCCTGGGCGGCTTATAATACGTCCCATCCAGAATGGTTGCATTATTGCAATCATAGTTTGAATGTTTTTCGCAAGGGCAAATTTGACTGCATGCATGAAAAACATGGGCTTCTTCAAACTATGATTGCAATATCAATCATCATAATAAAAAAAATAAAAAAATAAAAAACTGAAACAGACTGCAACGTCACTGGAACATACAACAAACAAGCAACTACACGACAAGTGTAAAGTGATGTTATTTTATTCACAAGAGAAAAAGCAAAACTACTGGATATTTCGGCGAACTATCAACACAGACAAACAATTAAACAGCAAATATAGCAAAAAGCAGGCAACAGAAGGAGCAAAAACCATCAAGATCAAAATAAAAACAATACTTCCCGTCTACAGTCCAACGCGCATTGGACTGTAGAGGGGAAGTCTATATTGTTTTTATTTTGATCTTGATGGTTTTTGCTCCTTCTGTTGCCTGCTTTTTGCTCCTTTTGCTATATTTGCTGTTTAATTGTTTGTCTGTGTTGATAAAGGCGCATTCGCCGAAATATCCAGTAGTTTTGTTTTGTCTCTTGTGAATAAAATAACGTCACTTTACACTTGTCGTGTAGTTGTTTGTTTGTTGCATAATCATCATAATCATAAAACATTTCACTAAAATTTTCATTTTTCTCAAGTAGATTTTTGAAGGCGTTAGTAGATGGTGCATTTTTTAGTTCAGGTGGCAGTGAGTTCCAGGAGTTAGCAACTCTGTTACTAAAACAATGCTTACGTTTGTTAGTGTTATACCGTTGAACTCGTACTTTCCCCTCTTGGTTTCTAGTTGTGTTAGACAAGGATTATGTGTGCTTGTTTGTGTCTCTGTTACATGATTTGTTACCCCCAAAACTCCTAGTTGGTTTTTTATTATGTTATAGGAGTCAACACTCAACTTTCCGATGTTCCTTTTAGTTTTTAATAATGTTGCTGACATTGACCTTGAAGTGTGACCATAAAAACTGACTTTGTTTTAGTGGCCATAATTATATTTCACATCTTTCAGAATAGCCATTACCATCTTGGTCTTGACCTTGGGCAAATTGAAGTGTTATCTTGGCCTATTGTCTTTCACAATTTCGCAGTTACTGCCCCCAAATTATGTAAACTGGTATATAAGGTCAAGGTCAACCAAGATTAACAAGAATGACCTTGACTTTTGCCCTTGTTTCTTGCTCAATCACAATCTATACCTGTATAATAAAATTCATTGTCTGTCTGTGTGTGTTCACCCTGTAACTCATGAACCAGTGCACAGAATCGTTTCAAATTGTGTGTGGTGGTGCATCACAGTACACAAATGGTCCCATAGAAATATTGAACCTCCGTTGCAAATCTCCACCAAGGGATACTCACTTTTTCTGTAAGATCATACATATATGCTGTAGTATGAGAGAGAGAGAGAGAGTGTGTGTGTGTGTGTGTGTGTGTGTGTGTGTGTGTGTGTGTGTGCGTGTGCGTGCGTGTGTGTGCGTGTGTGTGTGTGTGTGTGTGTGTGTATGTGTGTGTGTGTGTGTGTGTGTGTGTGTGTGTGTGTGTGTATGTGTGTGTGTGTGTGTGTGTGTGTGTGTGTGTGTGTGAAACCATAGCCAGCAGGCTTGCTACCTGGTAGCATCCTATAAACAACCACACGATCACTTCAAATTTTGTAGACGAAAATAATGTAAAAGTTGAATTGGAGGCCTTTTCTGGAGAATACAATGTGATATTATGATCCTTAGTTCTTAGCTAAAACTCTGGTATGAAATTATATGAGGTACAAGAAATCAGTGTTGATATGACAGTCATTGATTTTCCTCCAATTTTTTGTAGTCCCACTTCTATAAGAACGGGACTACATTACGATGGGCACGAGGGCTGTGTGTTTCTCTGCTGTCTGTATGTATGTGTGTGTGTGTGTGTGTGCGTCTGTGTTTGACCAAAATGTGTTCCACTTCATAGCGCCTAAACCATTGAACCAATCTGAACACAAATTGCCAGAAGTGTTTCTTATGGTGCCTAGATGCTTCAAACGCATATATTATCGCTGTCCTGACATTGACCTTGATGTATGACCTTGAAAACCCTACACTGCTGGACTTACTGTCTTCAAACTTAGCATGTAGGTGCATTGGCTTGTGGCAATTCTGATGATGGGGTACGGTAACCAATCAAGGTCAAGGACATCAGTAGACCTTGAAAGTGGTTGGGGTCTAAAAATTGGTGTTTTAGTCATATTTTCCATTTTTCTAGACAGAATCGCTTCAGATTTTGTGTGGTGGTCTATCACCTAGAGTAGAAGATATCTGAGCATAAATTAATGGCGTGCTGGCTTTGACCTTGAAGTTTGACCTTAAAAACCGAAATTTCCTTCTTTGCGCTGTCTGAGCTATATCTTCTGAACTAAAATATAGAATCCTTTCAAATTTTGTGCAAGGTTGTAATACCTAGAGTACAATATATAATATTGACACATAAATTATGCCCCGGGAATAAGATGTCGCCAAGCGGCAGACATGTTTCCGGTTTTTTTCACCCTCTTATATCTCTTGAAATACTGCATGGAATCGCTTCAATATGTGTGTGTTGGGGGGGGGGGGGAGGGGGGTAGAGTAGAATATATTGCAGCACAAAATATGCCACGTGGGGTTTAAATGTCGCAGAGTAGCAGATATGTCTCTGATTAAGGGTGTGCACCTACTTTCATTGGAGTAGAAAATATTCACGGCCCACAATGGGTTAATGATTTTTTTTAAATAGTGGCGGTTGCGAGCCTCCAAAAGGTTAAACATAGTAACTGATTTTTGCTTTCCACTTCCATTTCCTCCTCAGGAGAGACTTTCTTAGCTGTCTACAAGAAACTGACAGAAAAGGTCACCTTTAAGTTTCTGGATTGTATATTGTAAAGTTCAAACTTGCAGACTAGTGCTGGGGTGAGGAGAGTCTAAAAATATACTTTCACTTTTACTATATTTTTAATCAGTTTTGGGCACCATAATATGTACAAGAGGCCAAAAAAGTTACAACCTAATTATGCTTTGACTAATGTGCACACACCTTAGCATGAGGCTGTGTCAGACCAGTTGACATAAGCTAGACCGCCAAGGCTACATCAAAATGTTGTTATGTTCTGAATGGTTGTGCGGGGATTGTCTTAAGCCATGACAAGCTCCTAGCATAACATCATCAGTCTAAAATCCTCCGAAGTCGGAGTGTGGCTGCTCATGTGGCGGGGTAATCAAAGACGGTCACACACGTAATGTTCTCATCCCTCGCTGGTGCATTTGCACCATAGTGTTCAAGTGCTTCGGCTGTTGGGATGATCCCTGGAGTCTTTAAGCCAGGGTAAGACAAACTATAATGTGCACTTTGAAGAAACACTGACATAATCAGTTGAATTTATGTTTTACTATACTGTCATTGTTATCTATGCTTCACAAACCATTCTCACAAATAATGTTCTGAAACATTTAATTTCAGGAAATTTTAATTCTTCTTTTTGCTGATTGCAATGTTGCAACCATTATGATAATAATGTAAAGAACAACCTTTCTGCATGATGCTGAACTCAAGGTTGAGACATTCGCATTGTACAGAAACCCATTAGCATTCACAGAGATATTTACATTGCAAAACAAACATTCGCACACATTCATCAAATTGAATATTTCATTTAGTTTAAAAATACAATAAACAAACATCATCATTCATTTCACATACACCTATGATAGATAAATTAGCATAAACTAAAATAGCGACTCAATCTTTTATAATTGTCAATTGATGTTCAGATTAAGAGATAAATAGAGCATCTGGGTAATCAATGTGCAACATACATGTTGTATCTGATCATAATGGCAAAATACAGCAGCATGTTAAGTTGTTGTTGGAGTTTTGTTGTTGTTGTGTTGTGTGTGTGTGTGTGTGTGTGTGTGTGTGTGTGTGTGTGTGTGTGTGTGTGTGTGTGTGTGTGTGTGTGTGTGTGTGTGTGTGTGTGTGTGTGTGTGTGTGTGTGTTTGTGTGTATGTGTGCTTGCATGCGTGTGTTTGTACATAATTATGTGTGTTGTTGTTTGTCATTATCTTTCATGCATTAATTATCATCAACAAAATACAGCTACACCAAAACATAAAACAACATCTTTGACTCAAGAGCTAGTTCGAGTTTGAGTTTGAGTTGCTGACAAGAAATATAAACACTAAAAGCTCTCAGGACATTTACCCCAAGTTCTCATATTGCAATGGTTTACAACAGATTTGGACTTTCCACCACACCTAAACATTTGAACCATTTATTCACCAATGCTCTGTGTCAATCAATTCTGGTGAGTGTATTATTTTCCATTCTTCTTTTATCCTCTTTTGGCTTTCACCATATCAAAACATATCAAGTGGCTGGAGGTGGGAGGAGTTTTAGGTGAACAGATGAACTTTGATCTGAGTAAAATACATGCGCAACAACTCATATGTGTCCCGAAAGGGACATTAAGTGTCAAACTGACCATTCTGAGAAAATGGTACAGTTAGAAACTTCAGACAATTCTCTTTCTAATGATACAATAATCATTCTTGCATATTTTTCCATTCCAGACTTACGAGCATTCAAAGTTGATAGGGTGAGCGTCAGCCATTTTGAAAAAACGCAGTCTAAAGTCTAGCCTATCTAAAGAAAATGTATTGACCTACTCGTTTTAAAACACTAATAAGACCATTTAGAGACCATTTTAAAGATTTTCCTTAATAAATATGAAAGATAAGATGTAAGAGAACACGAAAATACCCATAACTCAAAATTGAAAAAAAAAAAGATTTTTGACTTTACAAGCCTTTTGTTAGAAACTAGTCCAGCGACTTAATGTCCCTTTCGTGGTGCTGGGTCACATATGCTTTCATGGATCAATGATGGTGGTCAGGTATAGTAGGTAAAATTGTCATATTTTGTTGACAAATTAATGAAGGTTTTCAATTGACAACATTCAAGAGAGCAATCAAGAAACACACCCTAAAAATCACTAGAATAACGCAGTTTTTCTATTCTTGCACCATCAATTATCACAGATTTTTAAAACGTCATATGTTCAAAGTCATGCCCATGACCACACAGTAAATTTTCTATTTTCAAAGAATGACTTTGACAATCTAATCTCGTTAGCTTTTGTACCAATCACAGTGTCGAATCAACAGTGAATCGTGAAGGATGTCCTGACACCGCCAATTAACCACGGGACTGATAAAACAGAGAATTAAAAGCAATCATCATGCCCTTTAAAAGCAATCACCATGCTGTGGTTTCTTGAAATGGCTTTCCAATTTTTCTTTAAAGGGGCTTCATATGCTCTATTCGGATGCAAAAAGATCTAAAAATCCGCCACAGCATGGTTTTAGAACATCGATAAGCACAGACTGCAAACTCTATCACAATTACATATCTTTCGTGTCACATTTTAAAAAATAAATTGAGCACTCACACATTTATTTCCCCCAAAATTGCAGATCTACCAGCAGGAATCAGCCGGCGATTGTGTCTCGCCCATTTCTTCGAGAAATACATCCTTGGTTTGACATCACCCACAGAAGCTGGCTTGAAACAAGCAAAGATTTCTGTGGATGACGTTATAGCTTTATCATTCTGGCGAACGAGATTTCACCGAAAGTAGACGGCGCTCTAGTGAAGTCCACAGTGCATTTTTTCAAATTATGATTTATCCACTCAATTTATTCTGAATAATGTGACACAAAAGGTAGGTAAATACAATAGAGTTTGCAGTCTGTGCTTATCGATATTCTAAAACCATGCTGTGGCATTTCTCAGAGCGTTTTTGCATCCGATTATAGCGTATGAAGTTCCTTTAAATGGTTGTCCATTTTTTCTTTAAATAGTTTTCCACTTTCACTCCCCAAAGTCTTTGTCCACAACAGCCGCAGCACCGGAGTCCCCTTCCCTCTGTTGACCATAGCTGGAGGAGTCTTTCAACTCGCTCAGTGTCTCAGACATAGCGAAAACTGAATCCATGTCCGGCACAACCGCTTCCCTGTTGGCATCATCAGGCACAGGCAGCGCTGACTGGGAAGCGCTGTCAGGAATGCTGCCGGGTGCCGGCAGAGCGAGGCTGGCTGGCTGGTTGGCCACGGCAGGCTGGTTGGCAGCGGTTGCTGCAGCAGAGGCCAGTTGACGCCCCCGCCGTTTGCCCAACACCTTGATGTAGTTGTGGGGCACCAGGCCCTTGCGGCCGCCCAGACTGGCCAGGAGCCAGCCCCGAACCTGGGGCTGCAATTCTGCAACAGTTCAAAACACAAAAATATTATAAGGATTTTTAAAGAATACATACAGGCAAATCAACAAATAAAACAGACAAGAAACGGAAAGAAAATTGATCAAGATGGTTTCAAGTTTCATTCATCACATTTGACTTTGAGTCTTTGGGGCTGTGCACATTACACACAGAAACCTCATGCGGTTATCTGCAAATAAGTAAAAGTAAGAAAAATAAGCGTGTGAGTTTGCTTATACCATCCGTTTATTTCCTACTTTCTTTTACATATTTGAATATCTTGGATAAGTGCATGAGGTTTCCGCGTGTAATGTGCACAGACCCTCACTGTTCACAACATTTTGGGGGGGGGGGGGTAAGAGACGAAAAAATTTCCAAACATTTCTATTTCTAAACCACCATCACAAATTATTTAACTTTTTCCCTTTTATTGATATACAGTTCAATAAATAAAAACAAAAACATAGTTATATTTTAAGTGTACTGATGAAGTCTTCAAGGGGGGATAGGAATGGCAAGCTAAACAACTTTTAAAGAACTGGGATCCTCCCCAAAAAAACACACCAAAAAACAGTTTTTATTTTTTGTGAAATGAATACCAGAGGAACTAAATTGCTATCAAACTTTATGTGTAGACTCTCAGATATACACTGGTCAAAATTTGCTACGGATAGACTTTTATAACTTTGATTGCTAAAAGGTGGTGTCATTCTAAGCAATAAACATTATATGACCGAAAGAGCAAGTAGTGAAAAGAAGCTCCCTCAAACGTGTTTTATCCAACTTCCTATCACGTGCATCATTTGATTTATGCCACCCCCAAACAAGTGCATTTAGCTGAAACGGAGTGAAAACATAAAAGGTGTAAGAATAATTGTCGCTACATTTCTTGACGTCACAGTTATAAATATCTCAAGAGCTTTTAATGGCGAAGCTGAAATAATGACCAAACCCAAGCTGTGTTGTCTTTCTCTAGGATTCATTCAGCGCTGACAGGAGAGTGCGTTAATGCTAGTACATAACGAAGATTCATTGTTTGCTATGTGAATTGCCATCCATGTCACATAGTACAACACAACTAGTTTTTTTGGTTTTATTTACTGAAGACAATGTGCCTGCCACTTGAAATGTCTAGCCGTGTATTAAGGCCTAGGTTACTCAACTTCATGACCGCCTCGATTAGCAGATGATTCGAGCTATGTAATTTTGGCACAGGGAGAGTCCATGTTGATAATGTAGACGCAATACTGTCGCAAAACAGCTCGAATTCATCTTCAGTCCGGAAATAAAAATGAGCTGACTGAACCTGTGCGAAGAGCTGCGCACCTTCGTTAAAAAGAAGAAAAAAAAGAAGCGTGTTTTAGGGGCTTGTGATCGTTCTTGTCAAAGCTGACTCCCCTCTTTTTCATGGTGTGTTGAAATTGACTCGCTCTCGTTAAGTGTGTACGTTTTATTGTTGGTGTTTAGGCCTACAGGTTACAATAACAGCAATTGTCATTAGTGTTTCAGTTCGTTGCTTCTGCTTATGTTTATGTTTTGTTATGTTTTGTTACCACATCTTATGAAGTACATTTGAGTTAAAATTTTCTATTTTGTTGAACTATATTCTTTGCGCAAGAATGTCTGTTACAGAGTGTGTGCTGCGACCACTGTTGTGAAAAATGGATGCGTTTTCATTTCGCTACAGATCTGAGCCTGTTTCTTTTTCTTGCTTTTCTGTTGATACACATCGGTATATATCCGTTATTATGATTTGGGAGTTAGATATTGCTTTTATCCTATCTCTCGAGCCTTGCTGTTTACTCAGTCTCCGACTTCGTGTGATAAACAGCAAGCCTCTCGAGATAGGATAAAAGCAATATTTAACTCCCAAATCATAACTGATATTATATGACCGGAAAGAGCAATCACCCGTGAACACAAGCTCCCTCAAACTTGTTTTATCCAACTTCCTGTTCACGTGCATCACATGATTTCCGCATGCCACCCCCAAACAAGTGTCATTTCGCTGAAATGGAGTGAAAACATAAAAGTGAGTAAAATTGTCAGAATCAACTTTTCTTGCTCACATCGTAAACGTCATACAAGAGAAACTTTAATGGCTGAAGTGAAATAATGACGTCATTTGACACGCAGTGTTGTCTTTCTGTGAAATTCTGGTTTCTCCCACCAGGAGAGTGCGTTGCTGCTAGTGCAGCGTCACTCAATTGTTGCATGCTATGTGAGCTTGCCATCCATCCCACTAGTACAACACAACCACAGTTTTTTGGGTTTTATTTACTGAAGACAATGTTAAATATGTTTATAACACTAGTTAGTTTTCATTAACTTGTACTGACCTTTGGGTGCCAAGATCAGCTGCTGTCCAGCAGGGAAGGACAGCTCCTCTTCGCCTTGCCCTGTGAAGGTGTACAGTGTGTGGGCCCCTAGTTAACACTGACCTTTGGGTGCCAAGATCAGCTGCTGTCCAGCAGGGAAGGACAGCTCCTCTTCGCCTTGCCCTGTGAAGGTGTACAGTGTGTGGGCCCCTAGTCAATACTGACCTTTGGGTGCCAAGATCAGCTGCTGTCCAGCAGGAAAGGACAGCTCCTCTTCGCCTTGCCCTGTGAAGGTGTACAGTGTGTGGGCCCCTAGTCAATACTGACCTTTGGGTGCCAAGATCAGCTGCTGTCCAGCAGGAAAGGACAGCTCCTCTTCGCCTTGCCCTGTGAAGGTGTACAGTGTGTGGGTCCCTAGTCAATACTGACCTTTGGGTGCCAAGATCAGCTGCTGTCCAGCAGGAAAGGACAGCTCCTCTTCGCCTTGCCCTGTGAAGGTGTACAGTGTGTGGGCCCCTAGTCAATACTGACCTTTGGGTGCCAAGATCAGCTGCTATCCAGCAGGGAAGGACAGCTCCTCTTCGCCTTGCCCTGTGAAGGTGTACAGTGTGTGGGTCCCTAGTCAATACTGACCTTTGGGTGCCAAGATCAGCTGCTGTCCAGCAGGGAAGGACAGCTCCTCTTCGCCTTGCCCTGTGAAGGTGTACAGTGTGTGGGCCACCACATGGTCCACCTCACCTCTGACCCAGCTCTCCTCTTCTGAAAACACAGCACAACGCACTATAACATAGGATTGTTAATAATAAATTGACAACACACACAGGGCACTATAACGTAGGATTGTTAATAATAAATTGACAACACAATGCACTACAACATAGGATTGTTAATAATAAATTGACAACACAACACAGGGCACTATAACATAGGATTGTTAATAATAAATTGACAACACAACACAGGGCACTACAACGTAAGATTGTTAATTGACAACACAATATGTGCGTACATTCATAAACAATATCCGCCTTGGCTTAACTCATTCGCATCACGATTTTGAATTATTAAAAAAACTCATAAATCACTCCAGCCATACACACAAACAAAACATACATTCAAAATGAGAAATGAAGGAAGATTACATGTTTTTACTTCAGGTTTAGACATAGGGGTGGTAGATCAGACTTTTTTAGACATTATATAGAAAAACTCTCTACACTGATTGGATTTCCCCACAATAAACCACTACAAAAGCAACATTAGAGGCAAAAATGTGGTTTAAGGGAGCGAAGCGAGTTTAGAAGTGACCTAGGTATGGTGTGCACACAGATTTACTTCCCTTGAAACAAATGCATCAAATTGACAGCTATCTATTAATTACGGACATATATGGCCGGAACAACTTGAATGAGTTAAGGCTGTGTCAGACCAGTTGACATAGGCTAGAACACCAAGACTAGATCAAAATGTTGTTATGCACTACATACTAACATAGCTATGCGGGGATTGTCTTTAGCCATGACAAGCTCCTAGTCCTAGCATAACATCATCAGTCTTTAAAATCCTCCAAAGTCGGAATGTGGCTGCCCATGTGGCAGGGTCAGGGGTGCTTGCGCCAAAGGGTCCCTAAACCTGAAACTAGGAATTCCCCAAACCGAAAACCTGAAACCAATCTAAACGGCAAGTTCCAATTTCTTGTTAACCTGAAAATGAACAATACTTATGCAACACTTTGAATACTTACATTAATGAATCTTGCGTGTATCAGATCGCTTGTTTCCCACTAGAGCCATAGACTAACGCTTTGTTGCATGGCACACAAAAGCACACTCCCGGTGAATCGATCTTTTGGCACCAAACTTCTAAGCACATTCCATCACTGCTAGTGCTTTGTTTCTGCAACCAGTCCCACTTCCACTTGTTTTTAACACCCTTTTCAATCTTAGACACATCTGCTCCTGATGACAATACCCTCATGTTGTTGAATTTACACTCAACGCGTTGCAGTCAATAAAATTTCAGTTAAGGGAGAAGACGCGCGAACCGGAACTTGAAAATGGGAGAAGACGCGCAAACTGGAACTTGAAAATGGCAGTCAATGTCACGGGACATCAAGGGACATCACTGACGACAAAAGGCGAATTGCCTCCCTTGTCTATGTTCATCTTATCGTCTGCTACTTCGGCCAATACATGTACGATGTTTGTAATCGTCACCTGTTTCTCCGATGCCGGAATTTTTTTTCAAAACTAACTCAAAAACCGGAGATTAAATTTTTTAGTCATCTCAAAACCGGAAATCAGGCATATACTGAAAAATTACCACCCCTGCAGGGTAATCAAAAACGGTCACACACATAATATTCTCATACATAGCTGATGCACTTGTACCATAGTGTTCAAGTGTCTTGGCTGTTGGGATGATCCCTGGAGTCTTTCAGCCTGGGTACGACAACAACAACAAAAACAACATAGTTATACTATACTTATATGGTGCTAAAACTAGATTGAAATCAAATCGAAGTGCACACACACATTAATATTCGTAACGCATTCAAACAAAAAACGTAACAGGAAAATGACACACACACATTTGACATAAATAGTATACGACAGAAATAGACCTAAAAGCAAGACAGAAAGGAAAGAGAGAGTGAGTTTCATTAACAGGGAAACAGGTGGGTTTTGAGATTTGATTTGAAGGCAGAGAGGGTCGGTTGGTGACGGAGGGAGAGAGGAAGTTTGTTCCAGAAGGTCAGCCCTGAAACAGCAAAAGAGCGCTGACCAACAGTTGAAATCTTATAGCTATACATAAGGATCTGGAGAGAAAGAGGGTCAGAAACTGTTCAAACGCAGTGTGCAAGCTGGCATATAGATGATAGAAATATTAGTTTGTCCAAAATCGAAATATTAGTTTTTTTATTACAAAGAATGATAGGACAGGAACAAGTAAAAAACAATAAAGAGACATGTCAATGATGTATGTATTCTTATGATAATCCATACACCACAATTGACCATCCATTTGCCTTCCAGTTCTACCCACCTCATAAAACCTTTTTCTGACCCATATCATTTAACATTTGGCTCGGGAATTATTAAAAAGCTGAATTATTATTTTAACAAGATTCTAAAGAGATAAAATTATACATAACCATGAACATTACTCACAAATTCTGCCTCTTTCTTTTTTTTGCTTTTACCTTGAGCGTTAGAGAAGGATGAAATCAGTTTCCAGATGAGCCAGGGACCACCTACGATGATGCCGAAGAACATGACGATGGGCCAGGCACTTTTCTTGGGAACCCCGTCTTTCCCCGTGGGAAGGCCCCCAGCAGCCTGTGCCAGAGCCTCCCTCCATTCCCGCTCCGCCTCTCCTGAAGGCCGCAGCCTCAGCAGCTCCAGGAAGCGCCGGATGAGGTAGCGCAGAGTCCGGAGCATGGCCAGGGCAGAGAAGATCTGCATCAGCTGGGTGCGGAGCCGCGAAAAATTATCCGCCACCCCGATGACCGCTCTGAAGGAACTGTACACAGCCTGGAAGGAGGAGTCTAACATCATGGACACGGAGTTCACAGCGTGGACGATGCTCTCGATCGACTGGAATGCGGGCCTCGAGTTCTCCTCGGCGACGCGGGCGAAGGAGCTGCCAGGCACGTCGCCTTGCACGCCAAACCGGTTGTAACCGTAGGAGCCGTAGCCTCCTCCTCCCCCATAGGGACTGTACATGCTTCCAGCACCGTACATGCTGCCCATTCCGCCGTATCCGCTGTAGGAGCCGTAGCCGCCGTACATGGGACGGCCGTATGCGGGAGCGGTGGCGGACGGTCGTGGTGGAGGGGCAGGGGGGGTTGATGAGGTGGCCGCAGAGAAGGCAGCGGCGTTGCCACCACCTGCCGGTCCAACTGACCCCGTCTGTGGCCCACTGAAAATGACACAACCAACAAAGAAAATTACTCATTATTCAGTTATTGCCTTCCAATAAAATCATGCATTCATTCTAACTTTCAAAGTTAACGCCAGGGCACAGAAACGTTTCATCCCCAGATCCATCCTCCTCTTTTTTAAACTCATGATCCGTTTGAATGTCTGCTCGTGTTGAAAGATTCTACCTTAATCCTTATGTTGTATGCATCCATGTGACCTGTGTAATCCTAAAATATGTATTTTATACTCATGCATGCCAAATGTCAATATCCTTATGCATTTTATTCATCTTTGTAATACTCATTCATCTTTGTAATTCTGATGTGACATGTCATCCAAAATTGTGCTTATATTTATGCACGCTGAATGTCAATGTTTCTGCTGTACGGCACCTGGACAAAATTTCTCCTTGACAGATAATAAAGTGATTTTGAATTTGAATCAATGAATTTCTTCTTCTTCTTCTTCTCCTTAGGCAGCCAACTTCAACACGCTGAAGGTTCTGCTGCACTTTAGGGGGTAGTACGAAAAAGAGAGAAATAGCAAAAGATAGAGTACAAAGCGAAATGATAACATTCTGGGGAAATAGAAAGAAAGAAATGATTGCAAGATTATCAGGAAATAACTGAAGTATTTACAAATACACAGCTTACTATGAAGAAATTTATTAATGAGATTTAAAACCGAAAAAAAGTTAGATATGTGAAGATTTGATTGGGAGGGGGGGGGGGATGGAGGGGGGTTGGGGTGGGTGGGGGTGATAGAGGGAAAGACGAGTTAAAGGTCATGCCAGACCGTTAAATGTCCCCAGACTGGCCAGGGACACCCGGGCCCCACATGATGTATGTAGAGTGTCATGCACGACCATTTAGTCCCCCCAGAACAACCGGGGAAACACGGGCCCCACATGATGCATGCACAGGAGTATTTGTATTTAGGGGACAATACATGCATGCAAAAAGGGGGGGGGGGGGGGCATCTGTTTTTAGGTGTGGGGATGCAGGGGTTGGAGGTGGGGAGGGGAAGGCAGAGGAATGGTTATTTAGTTTAGTAGAGGTGCTTTTGGAGGCCCCTCTTGAAGGCCACCAAGGACTGGGTGGAGGCAACTTCCTCAGGGAGGGCAGTTCCACTGCGGTATGTCATATGAAGCTGAGTGATAGTGCGAGGAAAGAAAGTGGACTGCCTGTATTGAGTTCTATGGCTACCGCTGTGGCGGAACTATCATGTCATATGAAGCTGAGTGAGATTGACAGAGACTTTTCTTCTGCAGGGTAGTTTTGTTGGGTTAGATCACTTGGAATTGATTGAAACAAATGCTTGAGGAGTTCTGTGTGGAATTTATGAAGTCTGTCCCCATATTCCAAAGTATTGTAGTCGCCTTTGTACCCTTTCAGGATTTCAGGGTTCGATTTCCATACTCGAGGTCTGTAGAAGGTAGTCAGACAGGATTCAGTTCGACGGGTCTGTAGAAGGGGCCATTTCAAGTTTGTCAGGAGGTCTACCGATCTTGTTGCCTGACGGTAGTCTCAGGCCACCCATCTTGCAGCTTGGCTCTGGACTTTTTCGATGGCGTCAATTCTGCTCTTGTTGTGGGGGTCCCAGACTGGGCTGGCATATTCCAGGAGGGGACGCATCATAGCTTTGAAGGCCTGTTCCTTGACTTTTTTGTTGTTGACTTTCAAGGCCCTCCTCAGGAATCCCACTTTTGTTTGCCCTTCTGAGTTCCTTGCTACACCCAAAACTGTGTAAATGGGTACCTGACTTAGTTTTTTGGGGAAAAAAGTCCTTCAGATGAGACTTTAAACCAAGGTCCTGTGTGTGAAGACCTTGTGCACACATTATGTACACTAAACCCCATTCCACTACTTCAACTTGGTAGTAATAGTATACTGTGTTGTGCCAGTAGCAGTGGGATGGATTCATTAATTCACACAGTGACGCATCCTGCACACCAATAATCATTATAATGGTCTAATAGAGACCGATAGGTGTGGGGCAGGATAAACATTGGGTCCCCAATCTGAAGAAGAAGACAGTGGCCAGGATTGACCAACTTACAGAACTTCAGGCAAGTTCAGCCTAGGCCTGGACGCTCATCATCATCAGATCATGATCATGTCTCTTAAATGACAGTTTCGTATCCATCTATTATAAATAAAACAAATCATTAGCTCCTCTTAAACAAGAAAAATTGAAATTATAATGACCTTGCCATAGCGTTCTCGAACAAAGAAGAAAGGTTTTGATGATTTACGCCTGGTCTCTCCCAAGGTTTGGGTGGAGCAGCCATCTTGATATTCATCTATTTCCTTCAACAGTTATTTCCCTTGAACGCAATGAGTTTCGCTTTCTACTAGGGGCCTAGTCCACAATTACAAAGCACTGTATTTCTTGGGCATCATGAAGTAGACAAATGTTGACTCAGGGAAGTATTTCCGCATAAAGAAGAGCGGATGCCAGACAACCTCACAGGGGTACGATATTCCTTCCCATCGTACCCAGTATCGACAGGAAACCCTTTTCTCGGAGTGGAACTGCCTCCCTGAGTTAGTTGCAACAGCACCATCCCTGACAACCTTTGAAGCGCCTCGATCAGGCTCAGCTTCTGGACAAGGGCCAGCACCAGCAGAGCTCTCGGCCACAAATCTCCAGCACTAAAAACCTCCCTCCCCCTCCCATCTCTCCACCCCCTCTCCATCCTATCACCACCTCCCCCCCCCCCCCTTTTGACGCGGTATCATGTTAGGGCCTGATCAGCGGGACCTGGCTGGCTGGGTCATTCCCTACCCGAACCCCAATCCCTCATCTTATGGAAAATGGCAAAAGCACATGAACTTTTAGAATCCCGGACTGGAGTTTTTCTTACTGCACTTGTGAAGACTGCTTTATTTATTTTTCTCTCTTATAGATCTGTTCTTTTTCTTTCTCTGGTCACATCAGTCTCCAAATGTGTACAATTAAGCATATACTTAGAGGTTGCCAAAGAAGAAGAAGCATCACAGCTGGCGTGGGTTGTCAAGTAGTAGTTTGCGTGCCCAAAACGATTATGGGCTTTTCAAGTTGCCAAGTCAATCACAGAAAGAGTTGCAACAAGAACATACAGGTATTTATATGGCGCTAAATCAGTCTATGATAGAAATCAAATCGAAGCGCACACACACACGTTAAACATTCACAACACATTATTATTATTATTAGGACATTTAGCACGCCTAATCAATTTAATGCCCTAGGCGTTTACAATATAAAAAATATAATATACACATATAACACCACAATCATATAATAATATTTTACATATAGCATAAAGAATGGGAATTAAAAATTGCACAAACACCCAAAGACGGTCAGACAATCAGACACAGAATGACACGCATACACATACATGCAAACAAAGACGCTAAACACAGATGAACAAGAAGATAAAACACACACACGTTTGAGAAATAGACATAAAGGCAAGAGAGGGGGGGGGGGGAGATATAATTAGCTTCAATGACCGGGAAACAGGTGGGTTTTGAGGTTTGATTTGAAAGCAGAGAGTGTCAGTCGCTGACGGAGGGAGAGAGGGAATATGGGTTCTCCCCGGACAACATCACTGTTATACGTGCTGGACCGTGAAAGCAGATGGTTCCAGAGAGGAGTGAAAGAATTAGCCATCTACATCGCGGTCGCCAAGCCCACGCTCAACAGGGATCGTGGGAGGCACGTCTTACCCTCAGCATACGCTTCCCGGGTTCTGTGGTGCGATGTGAGTGCAGCCTTGAGCTGTACTCACGGTGGCATGCACTGGCCCACCAGTTGCCACCCGTCAGATGACGCTGAAGAAGAGAGCGTAACGCTCTGGAAAGCTACGTTTCAAGTAAGCTTCGGTTCTTATGCTTGAGTGTATTCAGTTTTAGGCCGTGTGCACACATAAGCGGATATTCCATGCGGAAGCCCGTGCGCAATCCATAAATAAGTGAAACAAAGAAAGGAAAAGATTTGCGCAACACGTGTCCAAATTTCCCCTATTTGCATAAACTTTTATCCTTCTTTCTTCCATTTATTTAGGGTTTTCCGTACGGAACTTGCGCGTCTAATGTGAACCCGGCCTTAATGTTCTTCTTGTTAAGTTTGCATGGTCTCAAATCGATGCTTGAGACCAAATATGCTAGGTTCAGCGTGTTTGTACCCCCAGTTCTAACAGAACGGGAGTAACTTACATTGGAATGGGAACGACTCTGAGGTTCAGCGTCTTTGTACCCCCAGTTCTCTGTTAGAACGGGAGTAACTTACTTACATTGGAATGAGAACGAGGTTCAGCGCGTTTGTACCCCCAATCTAACAGAACGGGAGTAACTTACATTGGAATGGGAACGAGGCTCAGCGCGTTTGTACCCCCAGTTCAGTCTCTGTTAGAACGGGAGTAACTTACATTGGAATGGGAACGAGGCTCAGGCGTGTTTGTGCCCCCAGTTCTAACAGAACGGGAGTAACTTACATTGGAATGGGAACGAGGCTCAGCGTGTTTGTGCCCCCAGTTCTAACAGAACGGGAATAACTTACATTGGAATGGGAACGAGGCTCAGCGTGTTTGTACCCCCAGTTCTTTGTTAGAACGGGATTAACTTACTTACATTGGAATGGGAACGAGGTTCAGCGTGTACCCCCAGTTCTAACAGAACGGGAGTAACTTACATTGGAATGGGAACGAGGCTCAGCATGTTTGTACCCCCAGTGTGTCCATGTGTTTGTGTGTGTGTGTGTGTGTGTGTGTGTGTGTTCGTGTGTGACCGAAATGTGTTCCAGACCATAGCGCCTAAACTACTGAATCGATTTTGATGAAACTTGTTACAATGGTTCCTTTGACCTTGCAGATGCTGCACACCGGATGTCAGATTCACAGAATGGCAAACCTTATCAACATAAATGACAAAAAAATGAACATTACAAAGATACTGATTTTTTTAAAAGAAAATTGATGGATTTAAATGAAGGTAGGTATAGTGAAAAGGTGTCACCTAAATTGTATACAAAAACAATGTTTAGGCCTACAATCAAATTGTGGTTTGGTTGTAAACATCATTGCTGTACTCCCAGCTACTGAAATGAGGCTAGTCTATAAAAACAATTTTTTTAAACAATAGTATAGCCTAAGGCCCGGTTCACATTAGACGCGTAAGTTCCGTACGGGGAAAACCCTACATAAGTGGAAGAAAGAAGGATAACAGTTTACGCATATAGGGGAAATTCGGACACGTGCGCAAATCGTTTCCCTTCTTTGTTTCACTTATTTACGGATTGCCGCGCACGGGTTTCCGCATGGAATATCCGCTTATGTGTGTACACGGCCTAAAGTGAGAGCAAAGAAATAGGCGAACTGGGACTACGTTTATGTGGCGTTTGCTCTCTTGTTGTTTGACCTAAAGACAGACATATAGGCCTTTTGTGACATTTCCTGAGAACTTTGATCAATGCTGCAGTGAGTAGACTCGACGCCACGATGTGTGTATGTATGTGTGTGTGTGTGTGTGTGTGTGTGTGTGTGTGTGTGTGTGTGTGTGTGTGTGTGTGTGTGTGTGTGTGTGTGTGTGTGTGTGTGTGTGTGTGTGTGTGTGTGTGTGTGTGTGTGTGTGTGTGTGTGTGTGTGTGTGTGTGTGTGTGTGTGTGTGTGTGTGTGTGTGTGTGTGTGTATGTATGTGTGTGTGTGTATGTGTGTGTGTGTGTATGTGTGTGTGTGTGTGTGTGTGTGTGTGTGTGTGTGTGTGTGTGTGTGTGTGTGTGTGTGTGTGTGTGTGTGTGTGTGTGTGTGTGTGTGTGCGTGCGTGTGTGTGTGCGTGCCTTGTGTGTGTGTGTGTTTGTGTGACTCTGTGTGTAACAGTTTCGATCAAAGATTCAAGGGGGGGGGGGGGGGGGGGGGGGGGGGCGGCGGTGTGTGTACGTGTTTGCGTGCGTGTGTGTGCGCGCGCTTGTACCAGGCCAGAATAAATTGTCGTTTTATCCTTTCTACAGAACTGTAGCAGTGGCAATTCTCAGTTTCTCACTCACATAACATCTTCGATCGTTTGTCAAAGTTTACCTTTTATGGCATAACTATCGTGAAGATATTATAATGGGGCGTGGGGATGTAGGGATGGGGTCGGGGTTGCGGGGGTAGGCTACCATAAACATCTACAACCAAGTATAGACTAGGCCCGGCCTAGGCCTACTTCTAGAAGGCTATTTGTATGCATCGACTATCCCATAATAGGCAAGCGGTCGCACAGGATTTGGTGTGCCTCGGCACAATCCGGGCAGAAATAAAATAGTTCAGAAAATATTCGTGGGGAAAAGAGTGACAGTTACTGGGTTTTGATTGCATTCTCGTGCAAAAGTTCAATCATTCACATCATGCACGTCTGTAGCTCTGTAGATATATACTCTGGCTTGACAGCTACATACATACATATGATATATATAGGATACATCCACACACGCGTCCGTATGTTTTTATACCCGCGCGCGCACACACATTTCGTGATCACGCACGCACGCACGCTCGCGCGCCCGCACGCGCACGCACACGCGCACGCACACGCACACACGCACACGCACGCACACGCACACACACACACACACACACACACACACACACACACACACACACACAGCGCGCGCGCGCGCGCGCGCGCTCAATCACTCACACATTCATCCAGAAAACAAACAAACAAACAAAAACTGTGAAAAAGCCCAACAAATATGTGGAAATTTATTACATTTTTACCCAACAAACCGTTTAAAAGTATTGTCTGAGAACGACTCATCTTACCTGGCTTTTTAAGCAGACAGGTAGGCCTAGATATACAGGTACTTTGTTTTTAAACTTAATTGGGTGTACATTGTTTTCCTGTTTCTCTCGACCTTTGTCTTACTGTCTGTCTCCCTGCCCATCCCGTATCTGTTTATCTATCTGCCTGTTCTGCCTGTATATATATCTGTCCGTCTGTCTGTCCATCTCTCTCTCTCTCTCTCTCTCTCTCTCTCTCTCTCTCTCTCTCTCTCTCTCTCTCTCTCTCTCTCTCTCTCTCTCTCTCTCTCTCTTTCTTACCTTGGGTGACGGGTTTTCTCGGCTTGGAATGACCACAAACAACGTAAGTGACATTTTGTTGGTCAAGAGAGAGAGAGAGTGTAACTATTTCATTGAGTTATCATTTATTTGTGTTATTCATATTTAGTGTTATCTTTTATTCTTCCCTATTGTGATCCCCATCCCCATGACATGGGCAACATGGCCTGGCTCATTAAACGTTCCGAATCCAAATCTCTCTCTCTCTCTCTCTCTCTCTCTCTCTCTCTCTCTCTCTCTCTCTCTCTCTCTCTCTCTCTCCCTCCCTCTCTCTCTCTCTCTCTCTCACCTTGGGTGACGGGTTTTCCCGGCTTGGAATGACCACAAACAACGTAAGTGACATTTTGTTGGTCAAGAGAGAGAGAGAGAGTGTAACTATTTCATTGAGTTGTCATTTATTTGTGTTATTCATATTTATTGTTATCTTTTATTCTTCCCTATTGTGATCCCCATCCCCATGACATGGGCAACATGGCCTGGCTCATTAAACGTTCCGAATCCTCTCTCTCTCTCTCTCTCTCTCTCTCTCTCTCTCTCTCTCTCTCTCTCTCTCTCTCTCTCTCTCTCTCTCTCTCTCTCTCTCTCTCTCTCTCCCCCTCTCGTGCCCACTGCAACAAGACACTGGCAGAATTTTGAAACATTAGAAATGCAACAGCGCTGTTGCTGTTTATAAAAAACAAGAAAATAAGCCTATTAACAAAAGGACAAAAAACAACGACTCTTGTTTAGCAACTCACGCCAATCAACAACGAAATTAAAGCTGAACAGACGGGGCGTAAAAATATTGTTAGTGAACATTAATTAGAATAGAACTTAAATTGGCAACGCCCAAATCATTGACTCATTGACGAAGACACTTGCGTACTCAGATGAGCTTATGTAATTACACATAATTATGTGTGTGTGTGTGTGTGTGTGTGTGTGTGTGTGTGTGTGTGTGTGTGTGTGTGTGTGTGTGTGTGTGTGTGTGTGTGCGTGCGTGCGTGCGTGCGCGCGTGTGCGTGTGCGTGTGCGTGATTGTCTGTGTGTATATGTATGTGTGTGTGTGTGTGAGAGTGAGTGTAGAGAGAGTGAGAGAGAGAGAGTGAGAGAGAGAGAGAGAGAGAGAGAGAGAGAGAGAGAGAGAGAGAGAGAGAGAGAGAGAGAGAGAGAGAGCGAGAGAGAGAGAGAGAGAGAGAGAGAGAGAGAGAGAGAGCAGTAACACAGTCACGCAATATCTCTGAACAATCAAACAAAAACCGTTCCGATTCTAAATAAAAGGAGGAGGAGGAGGGAGAGAGAGAGAGAGAAAGGACAGAGGACAGATGGATGGAAGAGGGGGACGCGCTGAAGAAGAGGGGGACGACAACGAATAGTAAAAGGGAGCAGCAGCAGTAGTAGTAGTAGAACAACAATAAATTTAAAAAAGTGGTAGTAGTACAGCAGTAGTAACAGTAGCAGAATTCAAATACATGTATGAGAGAGAGAGAGAGAGAGAGAGAGAGAGAGAGAGAGAGAGAGAGAGAGAGAGAGAGAGAGAGAGAGAGAGAGAGAGAGAGAGAGAGAGAGAGAGAGAGACACACTCTACACACACGCGCGCACACGCGCGCGCACGCACACACAGTCAGAGAAAGAGAGAGAGAGAGAGAGAGAGAGGGGGGGGGGGGGGGGAGAACAAACATGTAAATATTTCTTCTGAAAGAAAGGGAGAGTGGGAGGGACAGACTGAGAGAGCTGAGATGGGGGGGGGGGGGGGGGGGGCTGAGAAGGGAGGAGAGGAGAGAGAAGAGAGACACACAGAGAGAGGGGGTAGGGTGGGGGTGGCAAATGCTTATTCTGGTTGTAAGTCGCTCCTGTTCGTAAATATGGACAGGAATGTTAAGAGAGAGAGAGAGAGAGAGAGAGAGAGAGAGAGAGGAGAGAGAGAGAGAGAGAGAGAGAGAGAGAGAGAGAGAGAGGGGGGGGGTGGGGTGGGTGGGGGGTTGCCATGGGGCTGTCAGAGGAATTAATTAAATAATTATCTTGTACACGTGAAAACGGGTGACGCAGTTTCACAACTCATGCGCGCGCACTCCAGTCAGTACTGTGAGGTAAAGACGGAAATCCCGAAACACCTTGACCTGCAACCTGGTCTGGAATGCAGCATCTTATGCCTTTTTGCGTCGTTCAATTCAACAACGAACTCGGTTTCTGTTGTCTGGCATCCAAGACGATGCTCAACTGACCGAGGTAAACACAACCATGTGACGAGGCTGACATCATCCTAAAATTAACCCACCAATGGGAAACGCGATTCTGCAGGCGAACCAATCAGATATCCCTTTATTATTTTGCCCTGACGAGTTTTTATCTAATTTACATGAAAAGATAAACAGTGCGCAGAAAACGATATTTCGACAACCAGCAGACATACGATTGAACTGAGACAAAGAAAAACAATGCCGTTTCTTGGTCAGGACTGGCGTTCCCCTGGAGACCAGTGGGTCAGAACGACAGAAGGATGGGAACGACTCCGGTTATGGAGATTAAAGGTTTTCGAGAATCTCAACGAAAATGTGGTCGCGAGGTAAGACACGATTGCAACAGGCGCGCGCTCAGACAGCTGCTTTTTTTGTTCGTCATGATTGAGGATGATAATGAACAATCGTCGGATAACGGTTTTCAATAGAGTTGAGAAAGAAATGCTAAATTTGGTGAATAGGAAATTCTTAGCTAAACGTAAAATAAATGCTTTAGCGATCCCCACAACCGGCAGCGATTGAGAGAGAAATGGGGTGAAAAATTGATTTTCTTGGAACCTGGAAGGGAAACTCCAGGAAATGAGGTCATAGAGGAAAATCACTGAAAGATGCTAAGTTTAGCCCATTGACTGACTGCCACTAAACAAGCCCGTTGGCCTACATAACATGTTCCTACCTTTTCTTTGTCTTGTTAGATGAATGGAAGATGCACCATAAGGTCTGTAAAATGTCTTTGGCGCTTCCTGTTTATAATCATCTTGTTTGGTTTTCTAACACTAGTAACAGAATGAAAAGGCAAAATAAAAATTGCTTTACGTAATTAAACACTGTCTTCATTCTTCTTCTTCTCCCATTGAGTATCCACAATCAACAGTTTGGTATTTTTACCAGCCGCGTGGCAAAGTTGGTAATGTTTTCAGAGTGTTCTGTCCTATCTATCTGACTAACTGGCTACTGGCTCCTGTACTAGGAGCCTCAAATTTTGCATGCTGATAGTTACTAAGGATATCTAGGCTCCGAAAATGTCCTAGGAGCAAGGTCACTCAGAAAAAATTCAAGGTCACTGGAGCCAAAAATGCTGCCAAGCTCCTGGCACGATAATGCTTGAACAAAGGAACCTAGCCAAGTTCGAAAATGAAGGTCAAGGTCATGAGCTGAAAATGCTGCTGAGCACCTGGCACAATGACATTTGAGCGGAGGAACCTTGGATGCTCCATTTTTGTAGGCAGATAGGTACTAAGGATATCTATACCAAGTTAAAAAATGAAGGTCAAAGGTCAAGGTCACTGGAGCTGAAAACGCTGCCGAGCACCTGGCACAATAACATTTGAACGGAGGGATCTAGGACACTCAAATTTTGCATGCGGATAGGTACTAAGGATATTTAGACCAAGTTCAAAAATGAAGGTCATAGTTCAAAGATCAAGGTCACTGAAGCCGAAAATCCTGCCAGGCACGATAATGTTTGAACCGAGGAACTGAGGACGCTCAAGGTTTGCATGCGGGTAGGTACTAAAGGTATCTAGGCCAAGTTGTCAAGTAGAATAATATTTGGTGTCCGATTGTCGCTTTGTTCCAGACTGATCCGCCTGGCTTTAACGATGGATGTAGGTCCTCATCGACAAACTACAGAACGCCGCCAGCCCTACGTCTTCTTCAACAGAGGAACTTCCAGAGAGGTACACTACCGTGTAGCTGGTTTTCATTGAACGGCAAGGAACCAAAAGCAGCCACAGACATTCTTTAAGAAGTTTATTTTGAGACTTGAAGGAATCAAAACAGCAATGCCATTGTAAAAGATAAGCAATATTTCGGTTTATTTTTAAAACCTTTTACGAGACCTTGGCCAAATAAGAAGTTTATTTTGTGACGTTTTGCTTTCTTTTCATTTATTTTATTATGTGTACTTTTTTTTCAATCAATGTGGAAAATTGTAAGAGCGTTTTTGTTTAGGTACCTATGCAAAACTTATATGTGGATTTATTTCATGATTATATGTTTCTCACACTCACACACACATGCACTCACGCACGCACGCACGCACGCACGCACACACACACACACACGCACACACACACGCACACGCACACGCACACGCACACACACACACACACTATCAACCAATCAATCATTGATTCAAAGAATTGCAGCGTACCAGGGATTGCTTAACATACATTTATCATCAATCTTTTGTGCTTTCAATCTTCAAGCACACTTTCTTTTTTTACCTACAAACATTTGGTCTGTGTATTCACAAACAAGTAAAATACAGTGGAACCTCCCTTTTAAGACCTTGAAAAATCATCCAAAATAAGGTATTGGGAGGGACTTGTATAAGGGAGGTAATGTTAATACTTCCAAAGAAGGGCAATGCAGAGAAGTAGCTTAAGTGGGAGGGAATCTTATAAGGGAGGTTCCACTGTACAAAGAAGTAATTCATGTTAGGGGTTGCTTATTGTACATTTACTATAAATCTGTTGTGCTTTCCTTATTCAAGCACACTTTCTATTTTATTTACAAACATTTGGTCTGAGTACTTACGAGTAAGTAAAATACCAGAAACTACTGTATTTGAAGTTTGAAGACTGACGTGGAGGCCTGTGTTCTGCTGACAGCGCAAGGAGCTGACCTCACTCAGTGATGCGTTGCTGCGACTGGACATGGCTGGTGCTGTGAAGGACATCCGTCGATCAAACTTTGTTTGCAAGGTACCAGACTTTACATTTCAGCTGATCATTCTACTGGGAAAAAATTAAGCTATTTAGCGCTTCACAGAGTTAACCCTTTCACCGCCAATGTCGCATTTATGTACCACAATGGTTTAACACCCATGTCACTAAAAGGCATTAAACCAGGGTCTGTTATCTGAAGACCCTATTCTCTTAATTTTGGGAGGTAAGGATAGGCCTAATGTTATACATGTCACAGAGGAATTCACAATATTGCAGATTTTTTTTTCTTTACCCAGTACCACAATGTGTTTACTGTGTATTACAAGTGTAGTGGTATATTTTGGCTGAAAAATGGCTGGCGGCAATAGGGTTAAATGTTTTGTCTTATTTTTCTCATAGTCACATCCCCTGAAAATATTCAAAGGTTTGTCACTAATTTTGCATCTGTGGCTATTGTTAACTTTACTCCAAGAATGTTTACTTCCTCTGGAGATGCAGTTGAGTGTGTCATGTGTGTTTGTGTACATGCTGGTCATTTGCTTTATGTCTCTTTCTTTTTTTGGTCTTTTATTTTTTTGTTGCTTCTTTTTAGTTGATTGCCATTTGTAGACATAAGCGTGTTAGCATGGTTGCACAATGTAACCTTTCTTTCTTCTTTTGTTTGTGGTAATTGTACATGGTTGCACATGTGTGTGTGTGTGTGTGTAACCTTTGTTGTGTTGTGTTGTGTGTTGTGTGGTAATTGTACATGTGTGTGTGTGTGTTGTGTGTGTGTGTGTGTGTGTGTGTGTCCCATGTGTGTGTGTGTGTGTGTGTGTGTGTGTGTGTGTGTGTGTGTGTGTGTGTGTGTGTGTGTGTGTGTGTGTGTGTGTGTGTGTGTGTGTGTGTGTGTGTGTGTGTGTGTGTGTGTGTGTGTGTGTGTGTGTGTGTGTGTGTGTGTGTGTGTGTGTGTGTGTGTGTGTGTGTGTGTGTGTGTGTGTGTGTGTGTTACTGTTAGCATTGTTCATTTGTTGCTTGAGACTCTGAGTAAGACTTGGAGGCACACAAAGCTTATATCATACACCTGTGAACTCTTGTGGAGATGGTTGAACAGTATCATTCCAGTATTCATCTAACATTAGCATTAGCTGAATGAGATCTTCTGGCCGCCCCCACGGGAGATCACGCTTCTGGCTTGTATTACTTCTGTGTGTCAAATAGAAGGCAAATTCTATTTTTGTCGTGTGCATATTGTAAGAGAGAGAGAGAGAGAGAGAGAGAGAGAGAGAGAGAGAGAGAGAGAGAGAGAGAGAGAGAGGGCGGGCAGAGAGAGTGAGTGCTGGTCTCGGATTCTGCGACTTGAACAAGCCTAGGTGTAGCTGTGAATTGGGATTCGGAATGAGCAGCGTGGGAGCAACGCCACTGTACGGCCCAGAAGATGGGACAGCAAAAAAAAGAAGAAAGAAAGAGAGAGAGTGAGTTTGGTGTTGCTAAGAAACTGCCTGTAAATGAAACGCCGTCTTATGTCAAGGACTAAGTACCACAACTCCACCTGAACTGCCCATTGGTTTTGGTGTGTTCCTTGCAGTTGCTGCAGATGGTGTTTGAGAGCAAGCTGAGCGGCTTGAGTGGAACCGCACAGAAACACATCTTTCAGATCCTGGAGGCTCTTGTCAAAGAAGGTACACATAGAGACAACGTTTGTGCACCCCCCCCCCCCCCCCCTGGGGATACCATTTTTTAAAATCTAAATAGTTCCCCCACCTTCTGGAAATTCTGTGCTTATAACTTGCTGTAATCTCTCTCTCTCTTTGACTCTGCCTTTTTCCTTTGCTAAGTGTCATCTACTATCTTGTCTGTATGTACTATATTTTACGGACTATAAACCAATACTTTCCCCAGATTGAGACCCCCGCGCCTTATGATGTGACTGATAATACAGGAGGAAAATAGAGTAACAAATTTTGTGTTAAATTTGGGGGATGCTCCTTATAATCAGGTGCGCATTATAGTCCGTAAAATATGGTATTTAAAATAGCCAGAAAAGCTGAGTCCCTATTTCATTGACCATTACAGAAAAGTATTGTTTAACTAACTAATTTGTTTTCACAGAAGAGTTTTAAATACTCTTATTTTAATTAATAAATAAATACAAGTTATCATGTTATCATACAACTTTCAAACATTTGCTTTATCATTTCACATGTTTCTTGTTTCCTTTGACAAGGTCAAAAAGACGTTTTATTTTAGCTCTCCAAGTTTCACAAATGTTTTTTCTTTACTACTTCACTATGCCTCAAACAAATGAATGAAAAAGAAACACCCAATGGTGCTGATGGGACCCACATATACACCAGTCACGTCACTCCTGCCCTATCAACATGAGAGCAACCCTGCTCCAGCCCTGGAAGTCCATGTTGTTTTACTGGGGAGCAGGCATACACAGGACATTCCATTAAGTTTACGGAGGCGCATAGCTACTCCCAGCTTGGTGACCATCGGATACGATACAGAGGAGTCCTTGCGAAATGTCCCTATGCATGGGTGTGCCAGCCTGTTGTTCACGACTGCAGAGCCCACCAGCAAAAGACACCCACCAAGAAACCAGCATGCACCCAACAGCCTCCAAGGACAGGCGAGGCCAGTGTATCTCCAGACAAAGCCACAGGCCCCTGCCTTACAGTTTCATTGGTGCAACTCTTTCAGTTTCACATCAATTTCATTTTTTTCAAAATTTTTACCAGAAACTGAACTTCAGTTGTTTTTTAAATTCATCCCCCAAAAATCGGCCACAAGTGATTTTGGGTGTTTTATCCTGGAAATCTATCTCTTGGAATCTTGAAAACAACATGGTGATGCCATATTGTTTTCAAAGGCAGTGTAATCATTTTGCAAGGCTTATTGGATTCAAACTGTCTCTGTCCATCATTTTAACTGTCTGTCTCATTATCTCTCTCACTTGTGTTGCCCTCCTGAATCCTCCAACGGGGTTCTGCCCCTGTACCCCGTCAGGGCCCTGGGTTGCCCCTGGACCCCTGCCTTTCAGTTTCTTTTTCATTTTGGGGAGTTGCACCCATTACAATCTTTTGTTTCAGCTCTCCGCACAGAGCTCAACATTGGGCTGACAAAGAAGCTACTGGTGCAGGCTGACGGTGCTCTGGCAAAGGGCCAGAAGTATCACATAGGGAGCCACTGTCTGTGGGCGAGACACGCTGCCCTCATCTGCCGGCTGAACAACCAGGTGTCCGCCTATGAGATCAAACAGGTGAGGAGAAGGACAATAGCTTTCGCCTTGGATTAAGGCTGTCAGACCAATGGGGCTTTATGCTACGTCTTGGCGACACGAAACGGCGATAATTTTCAGACTGACTTGACCATGCCACCTAGTGACGTCAGGGGAGAGAATGTTCTGTGGGTATATACAGTGGAACCTCACTTATAAGACCTTCAAAAATCATCCAAAATGAGGTCTTATAAGGGAGGTAATTTTAATACTTACAAAGAAGGGTAATGTCTCAGATAAATAGGTCTTATGTGGGAGGGAGTCTTATAATGGGAGGTCTTATAAGGGAGGTTCCACTGTACTACTAGTTCCTCAGACCTGACAGGCAAGGGCGATAATCTTAAGTAGGTGGTAGTTCGCATCTCAGTGTACGAGACAGGGGCAGATCATTTTCAGTGTAAAGCCTCATTGACATAGGCTAGAACACCAAGGCAACATCAAAATGTTGTTATGCTATGCATTGTTATGCAGGGATTGTCTTTACCCATGACAACTAACTAACTAAGCTCCTAGCATAACATCATCAGTCTCAAAAATTCCCCGAAGAAGGAGTGTGGCTGCCCATATGGCAGGGTAATCAAAAACAGTCACACACGTAATGTTCTCATCTCTACCTGATGCATTTGTGCCATAGTGTTCAAGTGCTTCGGCTGTTGGGATGATCCCTGGAGTCTTTTAGCCAGGGTAAGTCAACAACAACAACATTAACAACAATCGCTTTAACCCCTTCACTGCCGAGCCCGGTTCCGGTTCCGGGGCAACTATTTGCCAAGCCGTTTTAGGTTGCCGAATCTATTGCAAAACTTTCTGAATAAAAGTGCATATAACCTATGCTTTTCTGAACAGGGATTGAATATACTATCCTTTGAGAACACTCGCATGCATTCGAACACACTGCGAAAAGCGTATGGATAGAAAACGGGAAACTCTTAGAATAACCTTATGACGGATATTTCCGTGACGGGGCAGTTTATAGGTTACCGGAAGTTGATGGAAATATCCGTGACGGGGCAGTGAAAAGGTTAAAACACAATATTCGGATATACAGTGGAAACCAGTTGAGTCATAAAGGGGTATTACAAAAAAGTCAGTTCATTCACAATAAGGTTATGGTCCCAAATTGATATTTCTTTTTTGGCAAAGCTTATTTTTATCCCCAAATGGCGGCTGTCTCAAAATAAAGATTTTGTTCCTTTCAAATCTGCTGTTTAATTCTTCCAGCAAAAGTAGTCTAGAACCTCCCCGGTTCTGTGGCAAAATAATCAAAGTGTTGATTGTGGCCACGCACTGCGAAGAAGAAGAAGAAGATTTGTTTTGCTAGATTTCCACTGTGTACAGTTTGAGGAGAAAGAATAGGTACCGAAATATTGTATAAGAGTCAGAATTTAAATGAAAGCTGTCCCCTGTTTGTATGGACAATGTTTTTATATGCATATGCATGCACACTCACACAACATACAGGGTGGGGGGGGGGAGATAGACAGAGAGACAGAGACAAGATGGAGAAACAAATAAACCATATTTTTCAGACTAAAAAGCAATACTTTTTTCCCAGACTGAGACCCCTGCGCCTTATAATATGACTGATAAAATAATAAGAAAATATAGCAACAAAATCTGAATTTTGTGTACAATTTGGGGGGTGCGCCTCATAGTCCGAAAAAATATGGTTCTACAGACAAACCTCTATTTTAAGACTTCCAAAATGTCCGGAAAAATCGGTCGTAAATTGGAGGGGTCGTATGACGGAGGTTTTCACTGGCAGCCGTAGAAAGAAAAAGTTCAGCACAGTTCATACTCTCTTCTTCATGCACACATACAATGACATATTAAAACTGGATTTGGGTCTTTCCAACTCCATAGGATTGTGCAATCGATGTATTACAGTTTCACTTCGCCGACTTCTGTTAATCACCTCCACTCTCGTCCAAAGTCAGTGGTTTTTTTTTTCAAAATCAGTGGTTTTCGTGCTTTTCCTACGCTTTCCGCCATCTTTTCTACAACAAGGGAAGCAACTCCGCTTTCAGGCCCTTGACCGTGGTTGTTTCCCTTTGCTCGAAGTCTATGCAGACGACAACAACGGTCGTAAAAACCAACAAAATGGCGGTCGTACGTCGCGTTTTAGAGGAAGTCGTTTAAGAGAGGTCGTTTACATAGTAAAATGCATCCGTGCCAACAAATCCGGTCTCAAATGAGAGGTGGTCGCTTAACAGAGGGTCGTAAAATAGGGGTTTGTCTGTAAAAGAAAAATCTCCTCTGCATATTAATACGCTATAATCTGTGCATCTTCTCTTTCTTAGAGAGAAGAGGACAGTGGACTAAAACTCTCCGATCTCCCTGACGACTGCCTGCGCAGCATTTTCTACTGCATCGCCGACCACTGCGACGTGGTCAGCATGGGTCAGTCGACGACCTCCCTGCTGCAGCTCAGCGACGACACTTTCCTGTGGCAGAAGATGTGCTACTTCCATTTCACGCATCGCCAGCTGCTCACCTTTCTGTCCAGTGAAGCGGTGACCAGGTCTGATGGGACAGTGGACTGGAAGTATCTCTACAGGCGCTGCTACAAGTGAGTTCTTCTTCTTTGTCGATCGCTTAGTTTCATGTCAAATGAGCGCAGATGCGTCATGCTGCCGTTATGCACCTAACTAAGGAATAAGTAAGGCTCAGCATCTCCGTCTTCGGTTGGAGAAAATCTTTGTAAGAATTTTTTTTAGAAAGGCAGGAGATTGGACCACTAAGGCAGAAAGACAGTAGAAGACAGTGCAGTAAGCAAAGCGAAAAGGCAGAGTCAAATTGAGTGACAGATTAGAGGAAGTTACAAGTACAGAACTTCCAGAAGGTGGGGGAAATATTTGTATAAAAGACCCCCCCGGTATCCCCAAGGGGGGCTGCAAGTGAGTGAAGTGTATACCTTCCCGCTGATAGGATACCTGTCTGACTCAGACTTAAGCACTTTTGCATTAACAGTTGAACAAAAACAAAAACAATCTCAGAATTGGTCTTTACCTCCCCCCATAGGGATACCGGGGGGTCTTTTGTACAAATAATTCCCTCACATTCTGGAAGTTCTGTTCTTGTAACTTCTTCTAATCTCCCTCACTTTGATTCTACCTTTTCCCTTTGCTTCCTGTCAACTATCTTTCTGCCTTACTGGTTCATTCTCCTGCCTTTTTTCGAGAAACTCTTACAAGGATTTCCTCCACCCGAAGACGGACATACTGGGCATAACTATTTCTTAGTTAGGCGCATAACAGGCAGCATGCTGCATCTGCGCTCATATGCCAGTAGACTGAGCAATCGAAGAAGAAGGAGGAAGGTCTTTACCTTCTGTCCAAAGCTTGGATGCGTGGGTAGATCCAACATTTCTTCTTCTTCTGGGTTCCCAGGCCAAAAGGCTATAATGGGTAAGGTACACATGTGTCCGGTTTTCAGTTTTCACTGGTCTCCCCGCTGCATGCAACCGACACATTCCGATTTCGGAGGAGCTCAAAGAAAAAAAGTTATTTGGAAATTTTTTTTTTTAAAGGCAGGAGAATGGGCCAATAAGTCAGAAAGATAGTAGTTGACAGTAAGCAAAGAAAAAAGGCAGAGTCAAAGAGAGTGACAGATTAGAGGAAGTTACAAGCACAGAACTTCTAGAAGGTGGGGGAACTATTTGTATGAAAGACCCCCCGGTATCCCCATGGGGAGGAATAGTTAATTACAATATCTAAGCCAATTGTGAAGATGAAGGTCAAAGGTCAGGGTCACTGGAGCCGAAAATGCTTCCACGCCACTGGTTAATCTAGCGTTTTCATGCTCTAGTTTGAGCATATTATGTGTGTGTGTGTACGTGTGTTTTTTTAATAATAATTTGACTAATTTTCTCAAATCTTATCATTCTGTAATTGGAGTGAATGCATGGTATAAGAAATAAAAAACACAAAGGCACATTTTACAGCCATTTTGTCAACATGGTTGTGATTGTTTTCAGGCGGTTTGGAAAGAAGGACATGTATGCAGACATGCTGGCCATGTGCTGTAACTGCTGCAGCATCTTCTGGCGGGTAAGTCAAGGAAGGAATTGACATCTCATTACTACTTTAGACAAACTGTCGTTTTTATACAGATAGTATAGGTTAGTCTTCTTCTTTGTTCGCTCAGACAGTTTCCTGTCTCATGAGCGTAGATGCGTCATGCTGCTGTTATGCACCTAACTAAGAAATAGTTAGGCCCAGCATGTCCGACTTTGGCTGAAGAATCTTTGTAAGAATTCATAGAAAAAAGGCAGGAGAATGGACCAGTAAGATAGAATGATAGCAGATGACAGTAAGCAAAGGGAAAAGGCAGAGTCAAAGAGAGTGACAGATTCGAGGAAGTTACAAGCACTGAACTTCCAGAAGGTGGGGGAACTATTTGTATGAAAGACCCCCCGGTATCCCCACGGGGTGGGGTGGGGGGGTATAGGTTAGTGTTTATAAGGATTATGCAGTGCTGAAATACATACACACATGCATGCACACACACACACACACGCACACACACAGTCTCTGTCTAGTTTTCATCTTTATTATCCTGTGAAGCATGACTTGTTGTCCATTCTTTTCATTAGTTTTGTTTTCATTTTTTAATGCATGAAAATGTGTTTTCTTGTTTGTACTGTGCTTGTATGAGACCACACTCTAACTTCTCTTGACGAGATAGTAAAGTATTTTTGACTTTGAATTCATGTAGGTACCTTTTTAGGGAGTATGGGATAATCTAAGTTAGCTTGCAATTTCACAGCAAAGGTAGTATGAGTATAGTGAAATAAAAAGGCTTATCATAACTGATGATGATGAAGATGATGACGGCATCCCGTTCGCATATGAGGATCTGTGAGAGTGACATTATTACTGACAGAAGAAATTTTCCACAACACACTTTTCAGTAAAGATGCAGATCAACAGCCCCCTGTCACAGTCTTGGTTCATTGAGTTCTTGAGGATCTGTGAGAGTGACATTATTACTGACAGAAGAAATTTTCCACAACACACTTTTCAGTAAAGATGCAGATCAACACCCCCCTGTCACAGTCTTGGTTCATTGCGTTCTTTCCGCCTTGCCTTTATCTTCTACTATTATTGAATGCATATTTTTATTTGTGTAAATGTATGAAAATTAACGTTAAATATTGAACACGATAGAGGTTGAAGTGCACAATTTGCAGTAAGAAAGGCAAGACTTGAAAAAAAAAACTGGAAAGAACCGAGAAATGGAGGAGGGGGTGTCGATCTGCATCTTTGCCCACTTTTCTATTTGTGCTGGTTTCTGTTTTAGTTCATTTATTTCATCCCATCTTTTTTGTTTTTGTTTTGTTAAGTTGAAGCAGATCTAGATGTTCATTTTAATTACTGACATTGACCCGTTCCTGTGTGCAGTCGTTGGGCCATCCCTGCATCAGTGACGGTGCGAAGAAGGAAAGAACCCTGACTCCCGAGGACTTCATCAAATTATTCCCCTTGTAATTCCTTTCCCAGATTTCATTCAGACTTAATACAGACAATTTCTTTGGAAAAGGAAAAAGAACAAAAGATCTGAGAAAGCTAATGAGGGAAATATCATCAATACTCAATTTTCTAACTTTTTTTGAAAATCACGCTTCCGTAGACAATAATCTAGCATTATTCTGGTTTGTTCAAGAATCGTTTTTCAGCATTGACTTTGGTGAATACATTTCACCTTGTGTAGAATAGTTCTGAATTCCTAGTCATGATTTTGGGCATCTGCAGGACAGTTTCACAACTAGTGTCTGCATGGGGTTGCTTTATTTCTCTACACAAAGAATATTGTACATAGTGAATAAACTGCATAAGAAACTGAATACATCCCAAACTGAACTTGTGACATGACTTTTACGTCACCAAATTTGGCAATTTTGTGGACAAACAGTATTGACGTGTATATTGATTGGTGAGCTTGCACAAAATAATGTAAGCGTCCATTTTTCTTTCTTTCTTCTTTTTAAAGATATATATTTGTGGATAAACTCCAAGATTTGTGTAGTTTTGTTGAATGTTTGATAAACGTCTTTCCAGTTATTTGCTTCGTGGTGTCAGTATTGAGAAAGAAAAGAGAGGAAGTGGACACGGGTGTAAATTAATCTCAGATTTTGAACAGGTTGTGACGGTGTTGAGTGGTTTGTTTCGCTTGGGACAATTGGTGATGTGAAACTGGAGGCGTATTGGATGCGGGCATGCAGAGCTTTGAAACATGATCTGTGATGGAACTGGGCGTAATTTTGATCTGGTTTGTTTTCTCATGTAAAGTGTTCTGTCGTAATTTGATCCAGTGTGTGATTTGTTCTCACCGAGGCCATACAACAATGAGATTTTGATCTGAGATATGTGAATGTGTTCATCATGTTATAATGCTGTGTTCATTATGCTGTAATCAAATAAGTTATGGTTTGTACATTCTGCACAAAACCACAAAGTCATCAATCCCCAACTATCCATTTCTGCTTTACCCCCCCCCCCCCCCCACCTCTCTTATGTCTCTCCCCCTCCCTTATCCATGAGACAAGAAAACACAATTTTGTGCAATAAATGTTATATTGTCTTTAAGCCTATGATTTTGATATGTTTGCTTACATGTATTTTTTCCCCCTCAATATTTAGAATTTGTTATTTCAAAAAAGCCACAAAACACCTATGCTTTCAAGCTTTCGAGATTTTTTTAAATTATCTCTTCATAAGGAAAAAGAGTTTTAAAACTGACATGAGATAAAAAGGTACAGCTAAAAAGTTTATAACACTTTTCTGTGTCCAATGTCTGTATTTGTGAACATCAGAAACAAAACCAGTTAACGGTAAATATTTAGAATTTGTTTACCCTTATGTTTTGTTTTTGGTAGATGTGCTTTGTTTTGTGTCACAGAGAGTTAAAAAGAGAAAATGTAAGATTTGGTAAGAGTTAGAAAAAGTGTGCATTTATTGTTTTATTGGATCTAAATGAAAGAAAGATAAGATTGGTGTTTACATCCATAACTGGATCCTGCCAACATACTCCTTCAAGATCAAGATGCAGTTGACACTTTATTGAAATTCAATTGACGATAAATCCTTATTGCATAGCAGTCGTAAATGGAGATAATCTATCAGGATTTATGTTCTTTAACCTGTTTCTGTTTAGTAATATTAAGGTCCAAACTCTACGGTAGATCATTCAGTTACTCTCAGCTTAAAGTAAACGGCATAAAAGCGGAACTTTGTCATCATGCAATAGTTTAAGCATATGTATGGGAATATGGGATTGTATATGAGATTGAATGGTTTGGAGAGCAAGGGAAATGTGTGTGCGTCGTGTGTGTGTGTGTGTGTGTGTGTGTGTGTGTGTGTGTGTGTGTGTGTGTGTGTGTGTGTGTGTGTGAGAGAGAGAGAGAGAGAGAGAGAGAGAGAGAGAGAGAGAGAGAGAGAGAGATGCTTTTTGGTTGTTAATTTTGTTGTTAAAGCATGATGTTGATCACCATTTGTTTGTTTTGGTAAGCATAACATCTTCACATCAGGGAAAGGGAAACTTTTTGAAACCCATTCCAAGAGAAGAAAGCAACCTAACTAAAGCCCAAAGCAAATGGGATAATAAGTTTTTTTAGTTTTTTTTTTACCATTTCTACTCTTTACTCTTTCTCTCTTTCTTGAAAAACCCACAAAGTGACAATGCAAAACACAACATTTCTACTCTTTACTCTCTCTCTCTTTCTTGAAAACCCCACAAAGTGACAATGCAAAACACAACATTTCTACTCTTTACTCTCTCTCTCTCTTTCTTGAAAAACACATAAAGTGACAAGATAATAAGGTTGTTCATCTTAAATTAAACATAATAAGGTGTTGTTGTTTTTTCTATGTTGAATATACTATAAATGACGTGATGATTGTTCCAGCAACAGTGTTATGTCAACTTGTGATTTTATTCAATGTAAATTTGAAGGACTCTTCTGTGATTTGCAAAGAATGTTGGCATTGTATGCGTCCATAGCCAGGACATTTCATATGAAACCCTGTATCCATTAGGATTCTACTGCACTGTGTAGTTTGTGATCTTGCAGTTGCACATAACAAAGAATTTGCCATACAATCAGATACCTTTTGAATTGAATTTTTCTTTTTACATTTCCATTAATCAAGGAATTAAACTAAATGAAATGAAGAAAAAAGCAAAGCAAATATAGACAAAAAGAAACATATACGGCATACGTTTGAAATGGCATAAATGTAGAAGAAGAAGCAGAAGTCTCTCAATGGTTGGTTTAACGTCTAATTAAGCGTAGCCTCTTATAGACAGTAGCAGAAGTATAAAATTCTAAGCTTTTTTTTTTTTGCTGTTCCATCTCAAACTATCTTTTTTTTGTTTTTTGCTGTACATCTAAGCTAAGTATTATTCTTGCAGTTGTTCATGGAATCTGGGCATAGGGTCTCAATTCAATGGGTTTATTTTGGGGAGCCTGGTGAAAGCCACTTGATAAGAGTAGAGGGGGAAAATATAGTTTTTTGTACAATATATTGTTATATAATGTATGATATGTTTAAATGTAAAATAATGTTATTCAAATCTTTGTTACCCGAAAATCTCACGTGAGCACATTTTTTAGCCTTGATCTGCTGTGTTTGTCATTTTTGCAAATTAAGTGGGTTAGTTCTTTCAGTGCTGCCTATAAGTTGCGCCGGTTTGCCGCACGATTTTTGAACGTGGCAAAATCGTTATTTAGCGACGACGTATATATACGTTGGTGGCAAGTACTGAAGCGCTATAGAGGTCATATATATACGTCGTTGGCATTGAAGAGGTTAATATATTATTTTTCATTTTGTATTATTTTTTATGTTTCTCGTCATTTTCACGACTTGTCCTCTGATTCTTTTGTTGTTGTTGTTGTGTAGTTGAATATTGAAATGCTTATGTAAAGTAAGGCTAGGATGACGTTTGCACTTTTTGAATGAGTTATCTTTTTGTACTTTTTTTATGAACTTTTTTTATTTTGATATTTCTTTGTTTGCATTTTGTTCCATTTGTATCTTTGTGTAGGGTATGCTTGTGCGTTTATTACATTTATTGAAAAGAAGCATCTTAGTTCCTCATTCGTGAAAAAAGCCAATGAACTAATGTGCATAATAATTATTACCGGTAATGTTTGTTTATTATTATTATTATTATTATTATTATTATTGCAAGCATTTTTTTATAAATATAAAACATCAATTTTATATTGTAATTAGATTTTAGAACAATTTCCTATTTCCCTGTCAAACTAAAAGATAAAAAATTGCTAATTCTGTTGTATTCATTATCAGTAGTTCATTGTCATGAGTAACAGCCATTTTTAGTTTTCTTTGACTCATTCGCATCACAACGATTTTGAATTATTAAAAAAGACTCAAAAATCACTCCAGCCATACACACAATAACAAAACATACAAAAAAGGTGAAATGAAGGAAGATTACGGGTTTTTACTTCAGGTTTAGACATAGGGAAGTGCTAGATCAGACTTTTTTATGTATAGACTTCATATAGAAAAACTCTCTACACCGATTGGTTATCCCACAACAAACCACTACAAAAGCAAAGTCAGAGGCAAAATTGTGGTCTAATGGAGCGAAGCAAGTTTAGAAGTGCACACAGATTTGCTTCCCTTGAAGCAAATGCATCAAATTGACAGCTACCTATTAATTCCGGACATATATGTCCGGAACGACTTGAATGAGTTAAAAAGTATCATGAATGCGGGTCATTATTTTACTTGTAAATAAACATGACTGTTGTTATGGTGAATTTTCTGTGGTCATCATTGAGTTTGTCGCTTTGAAAAAAGGAAAGCAGAAATAAAGTTTTGCCATTAAAAAAGGAGCTACCTAGTTGTTTGCTTGTTTTGGAATTGCATTATTTTGTCGTTTGTTTGTTTGTTTGTCTTTGTTGTTGTTTTGTATATTCTAGTCACAGATACTTATCTCTGCCAAATTCGGATTGATCCCACCTGGAGAATGTATTGCCGCAAGTACAGCACCACCCTTTTGTGTGTGTGTGTGTGGGTGATCACATTAGCCCACTTCTCCGTTCTTTGCACTGGCTTCCTGTCGCAGACAGAATTGAGTATAAATTAAAAACCCTTTGCTATAAGTCTATCCATAAAGCTGCTCCATCTTACCTCTGCGACAATATTTCCATCTATACGCCAGCTCGCACTTTACATTGTTTCTGACCCCCTTTCTCTCCAGATCCCTAGGTATAAGCTTTCAACTGTTGGTCGGCGCTCTTTTGCTGTCTCAGGACCGACATCTTGGAACAAACTTCCTCTTTCCCTCTGTCAGCGACCGACCCTCTCAGCCTTCAAATCTAACCTCAAAACCCACCTGTTCCCTCATGATTGAGGCGCCACTCTCTTTCTCTTCTCTCTCTGTTGCCTTTAGGTCTGTTTCTGCTGTATACCATTTTTGTCAAACGTGTGTGCTCGCTTTGTACTGCATTTTTGTTTGAATGCGTTATGAATGCTAACGTGTGTGTACGCTTTTATTTGATTTATATCAAGATTCAGCGCCGTATAAATACTGTATGTTGTTGTTGTTGTTGTTGAAGAGGGGGGTGGGCGGGGGATGGACTTGGGAAAGCTAGCTATCAATTTGCTCATACCAGGCAGCAGGATTTCTCGATCCCTGCTCTTACTGACTTTTGACTGCCATGGGATTGTTACGTATGTAAAGCGCATGGGTCAGACTAGCTTTAATTCTACATCCGAAGGACTCAACAGTCAGTTCGATTTTCCTGTGGAACTAGAAAGAAAGGGCGAGGCAAGGATTCAAACCTGGGTCACTCAGGCATTGAAATTGGCAGGTGAACGTCTTAACCACTCTGCCACCTTCCTTCCTAAGTTCCTGCATTGCTTATTACAGCAGAAAGATGACATCATTAGAGATAAGGATTGTAGTAGATAATTTCACACTCGGTGCATAGAAAGTTAAAGGTTCAGGCAAAGCACTAGTCTTAATCTCATTGAAGATTTTCACATGACTAAACAAAAAACAAAAGTCCTAATCTCATTGTGAACTTTTTTTCAGCTGTGATCTGTTTTTAAGTGCTTCAACTAGGATGATCGATTCTGACCTGACCTGACCTGTTGCCCTTTAAAATTTGTTTTAGATACTCTGGGTATGGTCAGGTCAGGTCAGATCTTCAGGGCAGCCAGGCCTCACGGCCTCTTGATGTGCCCTATCTTTTGATTGTTTGTTATTGTGGCTTTGTTCATTAATCAGATTGGCACCGCTGTGGCGCTTTTTGAACTATCATTGTCGTCTTAATCATAATTGTATTTAAAAACATTAATTTTGGGGTCACTATCTAGGAGGTTTTTGAAATGGTTAATGTTGGAAGCAAGTTTAGTTTGTGCAGGGAGATTGTTCCAGTGCTGGGTGACTCTATTAGAAAAGAAGTTTTTTCTCATATTAGTTCTACTGTATTGGGTTAGTATTTTTAGATCACTGTTACGGGTTCTCAAATCGTTAGACAATTGAAACAAATGCTTGTTAGTTTTGTCAGGGTTATTCAAAATTTTATATACAGTTATCAAATCTCCCCTTACTCTTCTAAATTTTAAGGATGGTAAACTTAACTTATGAAGTCTGTATGAAAATAAAAACAATACACTCTTCTTTTCCCGTTCTTCTTCTTCTCCCGTTGAGTATCCACAGTCATCAGTTTGATTTTTTAATACTATATATGGTCGAGGTCCGAAGTCAGGGGCATCAGAAACAAAATAAAACAAAAACCTATTCTACGAAGATGACCGAGCCAGCCGGATCTTGCTGATTGAGGCCCCGAGATGCTGAGTCTGCAGGAACACCTAAACTAGGAACAAAAAGACTGATCAATCTCGGACAGGGTATGTTGCTTTTATTTTCATACCTAGAGTTTTAGCAATACATGCACTCAAATAATTATACAGCGGAACCATAAAAAAGATGATGGTGGTTGTCGCTTGGAAAAATAATTTGTTTTGCCCACAATAATATGATTATCTATAAACCATTCTCTCTCTCTCTCTCTCTCTCTCTCTCTCTCACACTCACACACACACACACACACACACACACACACACACACACACACACACACACACACACACACACACACACACAACAACACACACACACACACAACAACACACACACACACACACACACACACACTACAACATTACTAAGGGAGAATACCACGTTATGCATTCAGATCCGCTTGTTAATCACGGTTACTTCCCTTTACCCTCTCTCCCCCCCCCTCCTCACTCTCTCTCTCTCTCTCTCTCTCTCTCTCTCTCTCTCTCTCTCTCTCTCTCTCTCTCTCTCACACACACACACACACACACACACACACACGCACACACACACACGCACGCACACATCCCGAAGCCTACTAGTTAAAGGCATAAATTAGCTCGTTTCCATAAGGTAAGAAATATTGATGATATTTTGCAGTCAGTCATTTCTTTCTTATTCTCAATTAGTTGACTTCAAACGGTCAAATACTCATATGGTTTATTTAGGTACCTTCGAATCAACAGAACATGTGCTTCCGTTTTGCTACTGACAGTCCATTAACCTAGAGCTTTTCGTTAAACAAGGTAAATTTTGATGCATTGTATTTGCATAGAGTAGTTAATCTTTGAAATTCGAGATCAGAGACACAAGCCTCCAATGAAGATATGGCAGATATAACCTACCAAACCTCTTTAAACATACTCACCAACAAATACACAACAGAAGAAAGACCAAGCCACACAACAGTCAACAGTGACAACACAGACTGAGACTAGTACCTGGACAATCCACATTCTTTCCCCGCACCATCCCACAGTGGAACTGCCTGTCGTATGAAAAAAAGGTAGCATGTTAAAAAAAGTATCTCGCTACTATGAGAGTGTATTTGCGACAACCACAAATGTTACTCTTTCTTTACTTTAACCATTTACCTAACCCTAACCCTAGAAAAAAGTGAAATTTGTGGTTCATGCTCAATGTCGCAAAATGCTGCAAATACAGACTCTCATAGGTAGCGAGCTACTTTTTTTAACGAGCTACCTTTTTTCATGCGACACTGCCTGCCTCCTCTCAGTCATTGGAGGCCTTCAAAAGAGGCCTCCACAAACACCTCAACTGTAACTAAAACCAGGGAACTATGGGCCATAGATCAAAGTAGTGGTAAATGATGGGCAGGAGCTTTGCCGGTCGGGGTTCGCCCTCGGGGACTGCTACGGTAGCCGGATTGGTCTTGCCCAGAAACTACGAAATAAAGGCTATGGTCCAGTTTTTTAATTTTTAAAATCAGATCCACACTAGGTTTATTTTATGTTTACTTTCCTTTCCATTAGGCTACTTCTATCTCCTCAGCTTTCTAATTTCTTATCTTCTTACTACCCCCAAAAGTGCAGCAGAATCTTCAACCTGATGAAGTTGGCTGCCTGAGGCGAAGAAGTGATCAAGTTGTTTTGCTACTCACCACATGTTCTGGGCTGTCTTCTTCATCTTCTTGCTGCTGACAACCATCATCATCCTTTTGATTGTTCTGTTGTGCATAGTAACTGGGGACTTGGGTCATGTAGTAAAGATCATCTGGGCGGATGCCTGATGATTGGCTTGAAAGGCTTGGAAAAAGATGGGACATGTTGAGAGGTTGGAGGGTTCTTCTTTTTTTTCCGATTATCCTTCTTCTTCTTTTGTGGTGGCGACCAACTACAGAAGTAAATGTACGCACTTAGGGGTGTGACCAAAGGAGAAGAAATAAAAGTCTTCATTTAGACTGCAATTGGCGCACAGGATGTGAGTTTGTGTCATCCATTCCACCGTCACAACATGGCTTACTCCTACCGAATAGTGGAATGGACTTTAACGTGTGCGCAATATCTTTGTGCATGCGTTCGTAGTAGTAATCGTACACAGGACCTCGGTTTTAAGAATTTAAGTGTCATCCGAAGGACTAAAAATAATCTCTTATGTAATGTTCTTTCGTTTCATGACTACAAGTACAACCATAGCAAAATCCTAATGAAATCCTTTACCCAAGCAAGGCTCTGAAAGAGAGATGGAGAAAGAGGGAGAGAGAGGGGGAGAGAGAGGGAGAAAGAGAGAGAGGGAGAAAGAGAGAGAGCGAACGAATGGACAAAATTTGTATTTAATTTATACAGGGTAATGAGATATATTCTAAGTATACATACTTTTTTACACCCAGCCCTGAGAGAGCGAGAGCACTGAACACTGAAATGTGAAATGGCTTAATGAGTAGGCCATTGGTCCATGTCACTGATACAGACTAACAGAGTGTCTTAGATTAATGAAATTTTGGTACTGATCCAGCAGATACTCAGAATCAGATAGATGTCGGATGATCTATCTATACATACTTTGCTAGTTTATGGTCCTTCTTCTTCTGTGGTGGTGGCCAACTTCTTAATTGCACACATTTTAGTGGCTGACCAAGGAAAAAGAAGCAGAAGAGGAGAAGAAAAGAGAAGCAGACAAGACAAATAGAAAATATATTGGCAAAATCTTCAACCTGATGAAATTGGCCGATTGACAAGAAGAAGAAGGAAGACAAAAAATAGCGAAAAATACACACACTATCACTAGATTTGCTGGGGATTCACTCATTCAGTATAAATATGAGATGAAGCAAACAAAACAAAATTGCTAGTTCCAGGCTGGGATGGGGAAAACTACAGGGAGCTGCCGGCAGCTACTAATTTTCACATTCTCCCCCAGCAAGCTGGGAACTCGCCGACCCTAGACACTCCATAAGGCAGTGCCCAGCCCCCAACCAAAAAGACAAACAAAGACATAGCAAACAGATCCCTAACCACATGGGTAATAACAATTGGGGATGAAGGGACTTGAAGGTTTCATTGCTGGGATGTGGCTGAGACTGGGAGCCCTGCTGACACTGGCTCTCCTCCAGGGTCTGGGATCTTGGTCCACTTCAGGTGGTGCTGTAGCATGGAGTCGAAGGATGTCAGAAACAGAGCTGTGACAATGTCTTCCAGGAGGCAGGTCCATTCCGGGATCGTGCGAGGGGAAAAGGTTCCCTGATGGTATTGTTTCCTGCACGATGTGATGTATGCCTGCGAGTTGGTCTGGCGTCCTGATTTCTTCTGGCAGTTCTACTCTTTTCTTTTCCTTTTCTTTTTATTCTCAAGATTTCTTTTCTGGCCAACATAAGGTCTTTTCCTCATGAGTGGCATAAGGCCTCTAAGGGTTGACGACCCACCCCCCCAAAAAAATAAAAATAAATCCCACCTCCTTCCATGGCAAAATGATCAACGAATTGAATTATTGATTGTGGCCATGCACAGCGAAGAAGAAGAAACCTGGCTCCTACCAGTACCATGGCCATGGCCATATCTTCAGACAGACAATCCGAGACAGCATGATACTAAGCATCTTGGTGTACCCTACCGATTATGGCCATATGGCCTGGGAATATGGAAGAAGAAACACAAAAGAAAGAGAAGCTTTATTTCCATGGTTTGATTCCCACAGGAGCGGAGGAGGAGGTGCTGACGATGGACCCAACGGTGGTGACCGACCGCCTGTCCCAGATGGGCTTCAGGGTGTACAGCGAGGAGGAGGTCAAGAGGCTGAGCGTCAAGGAAATCACCAACCCCCAGCAGTTTGACAACCTGCTGCTGCCCACCATTGGGGGACTGTACGACCCTGCTCTGGGTCAGTTTCATTTCCTGACTTGCTCTTTTTGTGTGTGTGTGTACCATATTTATATTTTGCGGACTATAAGGCAGTATTTTTTTCCCCAGACCCCTGCGCCTTGACTAACAATAAAAAAAAAAAAAAAAAATATTGTTACAAAATTTGAATTTTGTGTAAAATTTGGGAGCTGTCCGAAAAAAATTGGTGTGTGAAAAATAAAAATTGGTGTTTTGGAATTCAAAATCCTAGTTAAAGGTAAACTGAAGTTTTCCTTTAGAAGAATGAAATAGGGACCCAAACTAAACATTTTGTGTGTTGATTGTGGCCACGCACAGTCAAGAAGGAGAAGAACATTATTGTGTGGTAGACGTTTGTGTCTACATGTGTTTGTGCATGCATGTGTGTGTGAGTGCGCGTGCGTACATGTGTGTGTGAGTGTGTGTGTGCGTGTGCGTGTGTGTTAGTGTTAGAGTGTGTGTGTGTGCGCATGAATGTGTGTGTGTGTGTGTGTGTGGAATTATTACAAATGTTGCTAAGTGAATGGTTTGCTTGTTTCAGGGTGCAGTAGTAACGATGAGATCTGCAGCAGCTGCGGTCAGTCGGGGCGCTACTGTCCCGGCCACATGGGCCACATTAACCTGGCCTTGCCCGTATTCAACCCGGTCTTCTTCAAAACGCTCGTTAAGGTTTGGAAAACATTATCATTGCATATTTCTTCATCATACTAATATTTGTGACCCAGCACCACGAAAGGGACTTTGCTGTCAAACTGACCATTCTGAGATCATTATACAGACGGAAACTTCAGACAATTCTCTTTCTAACGATACGAGAACCATTTTTGTATATTTTTCCATTCCAGAGTCATGAACATTTACAGTTAGTAGGGTGAGTGTCTGCCATTTTGAGAAAACAAAGTCTAAAGGTTAGCCTAGCTGAAGAAAATACATTGACCTACTCATTTTAAGGCATTTATTAGAGTGTTTTGACTCAATTTGAGACAATATTGAAGATTATAAATCCTTTGTAGATATGAAAGGTAAGATGTTAGAGAACACAAAAACACCCATAACTCAAAATTGACAAACAATGAGATTTTTTTGTACCTTTCTTTGTGGTTGAGATTTTTGACTTTTCAAAGCTGTTTTGAGAAACTAGCTCAAT